>VDFB02156212.1:0-28818 GCA_007258455.2 Sequoia sempervirens | reverse complement strand
GCATGATCAACATGTTGAGCATGATTAGGCTAGAGAAGATCAAGAACATGATGTGGCCCCATCAGGTAAAGAGGACCACTCTAAAGTTCTTTTAAACATATTTAATTGCAATTGGTGTATTAATTAATGTAACCTTTTGTGTTTCAACTTTAGAGCATGTAGAGCGCGATCAATGTGTTGAGCATGATCAGGAACATGATGTGACCCCATCAGGTAAAGAGGACCACTCTCATGTTCTTTTAAACATATTTAATTTCAATTGGTGTATTAATTAATGTAACCTTTCGTGTTTCAACTACAGATCAAGATTTAGAGGGTGTTCAACATGTTGAGCATGAGTCTATAATAAAAGTTTAGGAACATGATGTGGACCCATCAGGTAAAGAGAACCACTCTAATGTTCTTTTAATTAATGAAATACTTGTAACAATAATAATAAAAAATATCATTTTAACATTTCTTTGTTATTGCAACAGACCCCCCCTTGCAGTGGTGTCCACGTTGTGAGCAAACAACTAGATGTACATTAAGATCACAAGCAGAGGGTAGAACAACTAAAGTGGGGACAAATGATTTAGAAAATGATACTCCACTTCAAAAAATTTTAGCTTTAAAAAAGAAAAAAAAAGTGATTGTAATCATATCATGACAACCATATTTTTGATAATATGTAAAAACTGAAAGAATGAATATTATATGTTAATGAATGAATGTGAATATGTTAATTAATGAATCTTATATGCTACTACTCTAATGCTATATGCTATTAATGGATGAATGAATGATTAATGTTATATGATTGGGTATGGGGAATTGAGAGTCATCTAAGAGGGGGGAGAGGGGATGGGCTAAATGAGCTTCCACTTTCACGTGGTTGTTCCTGCTAAGTAGAGAAAATTAAACTATTATTGAAACAAAGAGAATCTCGATAAGGTAATGCACTTTTCAATATAAGAAATGCATCATTTGAAGCATCAAACCAATATGCAAAGATGAAAGAAAGTGCTAACTTTCACTATGGTGGCATAAAAATGATTCTTTATACCCTGAATCCATGCTCTGCATCATAATTTGAAGTTATTTCCATTCCAATGTTCGAAAGGTTTTGTTTGTATGGCTTTCGTATGAAATACTACATTGTGTTGTGAGTGGATTTGGCCTTAAAGCCTCAAGCTTTCTTCTATTTCTAGTGGTGACATAACTCTAAAATTTGACTTTTGTGCATAACAAGTTAGTGGAAAAATTGACAGCTCTGAAGGGTTTAGAGGCTCGATTGAGACAGATACATGGATATTTAGATCTTGTTGTTGATCGGAGGCTTCCACTTAACCATGAAATTTTGTACCATCTGCAGGTATGCAAAAATTTCTCTACTTACATTCATTCTTGACTATAAATGTTGTAAATGTATATTAATGCTTCCAAAATTAAGATTTGTTTCATTGTTATAATGATCAAAATGTTATATACTTTGCTATACATTCAATCATTCTCTTGTCCCCTACCCTTTTCTCTCTCCCCCCTCCTTTTAAGAATTTTCTTTGTCATAAAAGATTCACATTTCTATCTCATTTACACAAATTTATCTGAAGCGCTAGGAGTGAATAAAGATATGTAAAAGATAATGGATTATGTCTAAACAACAACTTTCCATCTTATAGCTAATTAAATCCTTAATATTTGAATAGTTTAGAGCCTCGAATAATTTTGTATATGCATGTGTAGAAATAAGGGAGGCTATGTGAAGATTGAAATTTAAAACATCACTTTGGTATTTTTCCTTAGGTAGTTAAATGATATTTTGAGTAATACAAACCTACACACATTGATATTTTTTGGCACCAGCATTTGAAGAATTTTTTTCTGTGCCCCACCCTTTGGCTAGATGTAGGTATATAATATTGGTTTCGGGTTGCATTCTCTTAAGTAGTTAATTCTCATGAGGAAGACTCAAAATATGAGCCCTTAATGTCCCTCGTGTCGCGTGGAAAGCATATGAATCACTCAATAAGACACCCATTTTGTATTCATCCAAAAACTGGTTTGTTCTTTTTTTATGTTTCTTGCATGTGTTTTTTTTAGGCTCTACAGATGTAGCTCAACTCTTTCCTTTGCACTTTTCATCTATTTTGATGATTACAGTAGATTGTCATAATTTTTCATGGTAGATCTGTTTGTAACCTTATTTTCTACCAATCAATTTGCAAACCAGTCACATATTAAGCACCATTTCACTAACTTGTAGTCATCCATTACTTCATATGTTGCAGGTTGTGTCTGTGTGCCAATAAATCCTGATGATTGTGAGAACTTTAATCCTACAAGTGTACCCAATCTTTCTCAAGTAAAAGTCTTACCTTATTTTATAGTACTTTATATGGTTAATTGAAGGCGCTTCTTTAGATCTAAGATAGTTGAACCTTGGATTGAAATATGGTATTAGATGGGTAGTATAATGATAAAATTGAGGTCCATTGAACACAAATTACGAACATAATTTACTGGACTATGAATAGTGTTACAATTATAATTATTTCTCCTTTACCTACCTCTGCATTAATGAAAAAGATAGATCCCTATAAATCTAACCATGAAAGTGTTGAAATCTATAGTATCTGGAGGACTCCAAAAACTATCAAACATATTCTTTTTGAATGTTTTTATGCTCAAGAAATTTGGTACTTATTTTGCCATAAGCTGAAGGTTTGGAATAACAATGGTAAAATTAATTGGCATGATATTATGTTTTGTAATTTCAAGCTCAAGTTTGATTGTAAGCTATTTTGGTATTTCTTATCCAATGAGATCATGTGGCATTTGTGGAAGGTGAGAAATGATGATAAATTTAAGGGTATTAAGAGGGTACTTACTGAGTCTTGCAAGAGACTCACTTTCTACTCTGTTGCTCTGCAAGTTTCAACTCTTGTGGAGATCTCAATGGAGAATTTCTTGAAGTCAATAACTAAAGGTGCTGCTAATAATACTAGAGAGGATCTAAGAAGTGGACCCGCCTGTAGGTTGAGCTTGGAAGAGACCATGCTATTCCAATAGACATTTGATGAGCTCCAAAGAGCAATTGATGAAGCTGCAAGCCCAAAAAGATAGGGCGACCCCTAGCAGTTGGACCCCCAAGGAGAAACAATGGTGAACCTTGATATTGAAGAAGTCAGCAATGAGGAGAATGTAATCAACACTATGTATTGTTTACGCTGATTTGAATAGCAGCAACCTATGGTGCTGTTAACAACAATTTGTATTATCTATGCTGGTTTTGAAAACAACTGGTGCTTTTTGGTTTCTTTCTTGCTGTGTAAAGTATTGATACGATATATTTCCTATTATGGAAATGCTTTGATGTTGTATTGATCCTAATGTCGGATAGGCATTTTCATGATATGTAATGGACCTTAAACTATTTTTAATATAAAAAAAAAGATAGCAGATATTGGAAGTTCATTACATGTCTCATGTATGTGTTAGTATTTTAATTTTGTTTAAGTTGTTCAAGAGCTTGATTAGGTCAAGAATATGTTCTACAAGCTCTGTTCTCTTGACATTGCTCAAAATTTTCCCTACACATTTTATTTTCAATCCGCATTTTTCTTAACCTCCCCTTGTTAGCCCTTGGTTGTTCTCAAGTGTAATGATTTTTCTATGCATCTTGCAATCTGTATGTATGATCAGTCATCTCTTATGAAGCATGGATAACCTTTCATGGAATTGTTGTTGTAATTAGACAATTTCCATTGTGAGAATAATCATTTAATTTGTATGGAAGTAAGTCTTTTTCTATTATTTGACTTGGTATTGTAAACTTGTCTTTGCAGGATTCTCTTGGGGAACAACAGAACTGATGATAGGTAGAGTTGTACAACACCATAAATCATTTGGCATTATCAATATATTGCTTATAGAATACTCTGTGCAAGTAAAATGGAATGTGCAATGACAATTGGTCTCGAATTCAAATCTGAATATAAGTACTATACACAAGAAGATGGTATCTATTCTATGATTTAAAGAACCCCAAAATAAGAAAATTAATAGGTTCCATTTGTTTACTTGCTCTTAGACACTTGTTTAATTGGTGAGACCCTCAAAATGTCTTGTTGATAACTAGCAGTGTTCAAAACTCTTGAAGAGTCCAGATTGGTGTGACATTGGATCTGTCTTGCGGATGGAAGTCATCAGCAAGACATGGACTATTAGAGTTAGTTTTCTATCCTATTTCGATGATTGATCTCTCACCGATGGTACATTTCAACGATTTTTTTTTTTTTTTAAATTGCATTGTTTCATCAAAATTTTGACGAACACAACCAAAAAATCACCAAAAAGGTCCGACAAAGTTGCTATAGTTGCAACAAAGGCTTCGTCGTAACTCCTTGTCCATTTCATCACAATTTCGATGAAGTCTACTGACGAATCACAAAAAAGGTTTGACGAAGTTGCTTAGCTATGACGAAGGCTTCATCATAACTCCTTGCCCATTTCGTCGCAATTTCAATGAACACCACTGAAAAATCACATAAAAGGTCCAACGAAGTTGCTTAGCTGCAATGAAGGCTTCATCGTAAATACTTGCCCATTTCATCGAAATGGCGACGAAATTCTGGTGTTCTTTCGACGCTTCAGAAGAGCCATTGCAATTGCATTTTGTTTGTAATTCGTCAATGGATACACAAAGTTTTTGTCAATATTCTGACGAACATCTGAGTCATTTTATGATGCCGATGATCAAAGAATCTGTGTCGTTATTTCAATGTTTAATTCGTCGTCAGAATTGTAATGAAAAAGTAGTGACGAAAATTTTTTCATCATTTTGTCGCTTTTTCGACAAAGATTTGTCGAACGATTGATGAACGTCCATCAAAAAATGGTGTCAAATTCAATAGTGGGTATTTTCTAAAGAGTAAATTTGAAGTTTTTAGTCAATTTAAATAATTTAAAGGAATGGTTGAGTTGCGGATTGGAAAGAAAATAAAATGTTTGAGGACTGATAATGGTGGTGAATTTTTCTTTAATGATTTTGACAGATTTTGTAAAGATTGTGGTATTCATAGAAAGAAGATAACTCCATATTCTCTAGAACAAAATGGAGTTGCAAAAAGAATGAACAAGACACTGATAGAGAAGGATAGGAGTATGCTGAGTGGTGTTGGTCTAGAACAAAGTTTTTGGGATGAAGTTGTTGCCACTGCTTGTTACTTGATAAATAGATCTCCTACATAAGCTCTTGTTGATAAGACATATATAAAGGCATGGTTGGCCACAAGCCTTCATTAAGACATATTAAAGTTTTTGGTTGCGAGACATATGCACATGTGCCAAAAGAGAAGAAAAAAAAGTTGAAGAACAAGGTTGTGAAATGTATCTTCATCAGATACAATTATGGTGTGAAAGGATACAAGCTTTAGGATCTTGTTGCATCAAAGGTAATACATAGTAGAAGTTTTATTTTTAGAGAAACTAAACCTTCTTTTATTACATTGCAGCCAGGAAAAATTAAATAGGAATATGTGATTCAATTTCCCTCTACACCTAAGAAAGTTGAATTGAGGCCCATGGCTAGACAAGAAGTTAGGGAGAGAACATCTAGCTCTGAATCTTTAAAAGAGCAGGAAGAACCTCCAACTCAACTTGTTCATATGTCTACAAGGCATAGGAAACCACCTGAAAGGTATTCACCTAATGATTGGAGATGTATTTTTACTTTGAATACTAACATAGATGAACCCAAATCATTATAAGAGGCATTAGGTATGAATGATGTAGAATCTTGGAAGATTCCTATGGATGAAGAAATGTAAGCTTTGAAAAAGAATGATACATGGGATCTTGTACCATTTCCTAAAGGATAAAAACCTATTGGTTGCAAATGGGTGTTTAAGAAAAATATTGGTTCATATGGAGGTATTGAGAAGTACAAAGCAAGGTTGGTTGCAAAAGGTTACTCTCAAGTTGAGGGTGTTGATTATGGTGAGATATTTTGTCCTGTTGCAAAAAAGGAATCCATTAGATTTTTTCATTCTATTGTTGCTGCCTATGAATTAGAGGTTGAGCAAATGGATGTGAAAACTGCTTTCCTTCATAGTGACTTGGAGGAAGATATTTATATGACACAGCTAGAGCACTACGTGGTGAAAGGTAAACATAAATTGGTTTGTAAATTGAAGAAATCTTTGTATGGCTTAAAATAGAGTCCTAGGATGTGGTACCAAAAAATTTGATACATATGTTTTGAGTTTGGGATTTGAGAATTCTAAAGTAGATCATTATGTTTATTATAAAATTGATGGTGATTGTTTCCTATTTATTGCATTATATGTTGATGATATGTTATTTATTGGTAGAGGGAAAGGTATGATTTCAAAACTGAAATCTCAACTTGCTACTAAATTTGAAATGAAAGACCTTGGTGGAGCTAGAAACATTATTGAGATGGAAATTAAAAGAGATAGAATGAAAAAAAAGCTTTGGCTTGGCCAAAGTAAGTATGTCAGTTCAATTATACAGAGGTTTTATATGCAAGATTGTAGAACATTATGTGTTTGTGTTTCAGCTGGAAAACAATTATCCATTTTAGATTGTCCAACATCTCCATTAGGGATGGAAGACATGAGTAGAGTGCCTTAACAAAGTGGATTTGGAAGTTTGATCTATATGTTATGGTTTGTATAAGACCAAACATTTCCCAAGCAATGGGAGTTATTTTTATATATGTCTAATCCTGGTAGAGTTCATTGGGATGGAGTTAAAAGAGTCTTCAGATATTTGCATGATACCTCAGATTATTCCTTGTGTTATCATAGTAATATGAATAAAGATGAGACTTCTCTTGATATTCATGATTATGTGGATTCAGACTGGGTAGGTGATGTTGATAGAAAACGTTCCACCAGTGCTTATGTGTTTACTTTATTTGGTGGTGCAATTAGTTGGATGAGTAAGTGACAGGCTGTGGTTGCTTTGTCCACTACTAAAACTAAGTATATGGTAGCTATTCATGCTTGTAAATAATCTATTTGGCTTAAGTGGTTGTGTTTAGATATTGGAATAAAAAAATGTGTAGTGACAATTTATTGCTAGGGAAAATAGAGTGCAATATTCCTAGCTAAGAACTTGACATTTCATGCCAAGACTAAGCACATTGGTGTACAATATCATTTTGTTAGAGATATGGTCGAAGATGGAAAGGTGAAGTTGGTTAAGGTAGAGACTTTGATGAATATTGTTAATTCATTAACTAAGTCTGTGAGCACATAGAAGTTTAGATGGTGTTCATACTCAATGGGCCTTTCAGCCCCTAATAATTAAAATATCATGTTTATATATACCCTCCCATTGCATTTCCAAGGTGTTCGACAAGTGGGAGATTTGTTGCAAAAATGTGTCTCAGTCTTGAAATTATATAAGGTAATGTTGATACATAAAGTACTATTGATCTGTCCGCAATAGGGGGCGATGGGGGTTTCCCCTTGCGATGGTTCTAGGGGTAGTGTGCCCCAACGGGGGCTCAAGGATAGTACCCTCAAAAGGAAAATTTTTATTATTGTAAATTAGACCGTTCATTATTGCATCTTAGATTTGATGACTGATATTTTATTAGCTTGACTTTCCCTAGAAGGTAACCCTATTTTATGAGGGTGTTGTATTATGATTGTGTATTGTGATGTATTATGAGTGTCTGATAGTAGTCGTGTTATCTTTGGATCTTTGGTTGGTGATACTCCTATGAAAAGCTTTCTCTGTAAGTATATTGTAATCTTTGTGATTTTTGGATAATATATTGGGAAGCTTTTGTAGTGTGGGTTTTTTCTCCTAAAAGGGTTTTCCCCATGTAAATCACTATGTTGTGGTATGCATGATATTTGTGTTTCTTTCTCTTTAAGTTTTTGTAGTTGTAAAGATCTATAAAAGTTTTACACTATTCTTCTCTCAAGATTAGTGTAGGAAGTTGTTTCACTACCTCATCTTCATTACAATAATTACTCTAGAGATCAACTACTTGGCACTTTAACTACTTTTGAATTAAGAGTGTTTGGTTGAAGTGATTCAAAGAAACAGATTGCTTTCAAAGTTGGAAAAACAAAGAAGAATGAGCAATCAAATCCGAATGATGTTGATGATGTAGAAGCAAATTTTGTGAGAAGAACAAAAAAGGGTACTAAAAAATATAGAGGTAAGTTACCTTTCAAAATTTTCAATTGTGGAGAGATAGGTCATTATGCTTCAAGATGTCCAAAAAAAGCTTTAAATGAAAAGAATAAGGAGAACAAGGATAAAATGATTCAAAAAAGTTATTATGTTAGAAAAGATGCCAGTATATTTGATGATGAATCTAACTATGTGGATGATGAGAATAGTGAATGCTTGTTCATCGCTTTAAAAGTTTAATCTAATTCTGCTAACTCTAAGAGATGTGTGGAGGAAAGTGCTTCAGAAGTAGGTCATAATGCTATGGTGACTACTTTTCATGCTAGAGAGGAGAAGATCTACTAGTTCATTGATAGTGGATGCTCAAATCATATGATTGATGAAAAAATTAAGTTTTTTAGACTTGAGAAATATGAAGGAGGTCTTGTTAAGTTTGGTGATGATACATCTACTAAGATATATAGAAAAGGTTTAATTAGTTTTGATGACAAGAATAATACAAATGATGTTCTTTATGTTAAGGGTTTAACACATAAGCTCTTGAGTGTTGGAAAAATGTGTAGCAAAGGATATAATCTTATGTTTCAGGATGATGGATATGAGATCAAAAAAGGCTCCAAAATTATGGTTTCTATTGGAAGAAGGACAAATGAAAATGTTTATTAGCTTAAAGGCAATGATGGTCATTTCTTTATGAGTCAGATTAATGAAAGTTGGCTATGGTATAGAAGGATGTGTCACATCAATTTTGATAGCCTAGTGAGAATCAAATTAGTTCAAGATGTGAGAGATCTACCAAAGATTACAAATCCCATCAATGTTGTTTGCAAGGAAAGTTAGATTGGGAAGCAAGCAAGAAGAAGTTTCAAATTCAAAGAAAAATATACTATCAGACTGTTGGAACTAGTGCATACAGACCTTTGTGGTCCTACCAGAGTAAGATTTTTTTAAGGTGGAAGGTATTTCATGCTATTGATTGATAATTATTCTAGAATGACATGGGTTATTTTTCTCAAAGAAAAATCAAAAGCTCTAGATAAGTTTAAAGCATTCAAATTTATGGTTGAGAATGAAATGGACATGAAAATCAAGTGTTTGAGGTCTAATAGAGGTGGATAATTCACCTCTAATGAGTTTAACAATTTTTTTGAAAATTATGGAATAACGAGGCATTTATCTACCCCTAGGACTCCTCAACAAAATTGAGTGGTTGAAAGAAAGAATAAGACTATTTAGGAAGTTGTAAGAACAATGATGAAAGAGGAAAACCTATCATAATTCTACCGGAGAGAAGTAATTCATAGTGTTGTCTACATACTTAACAAAGTTCAAGAAAAAGCTAATAGTGCAAAGACTCCCTATGAGTTGTGGTGGAAGGATCCCTACTGTCAAATATTTCAGAGTGTTTGGAAACAAATGTTGTATCAAAAGAGATGAATTTTTTTTAGGAAAGATTGATACAAGATTTGATGAAGGTATCTTCCTTGGATATTATACAAGAAACAAAGCTTACCAATACTACAACAAGAGGCTAAAGAAGATTGTTGAAAGTGAAAGTGTCAAAGTGGATGAAGACTTGCAGAAGAAATTAGTGGTGATATATGGATATGAATCAGATGAGTCCTCTTGAAGAGAAAATGACAGAGATGAAGGTAAGGAGAAATAAATTTAGATTGACTCCAAAAAGGATGCCTAAAACTCCTAAGTATGTGCAAAAGAATAATTTTGAAGATCATATCATTGGTGACAAGATCAAAGGTGTTTTGACAAGCAAAAAAGCTACTGTGGATGAAGAACAGGTAAACGTATGTCTACTCTCTAAAGTTGAACCTAAATAGTGATTGAAGCATGCAAGGATGAGTATTTGATCAAGGCTATGGAAGAAGAACTAATGCAGATTGAGAAGAATCAAACTTGGGAACTTGTCCCAAGGCCATCAAACAAGAATGTGATTGGAACCAAGTGGGTATTTTGAAACAAATTGAATCAGAATGGATACGTAGTAAGAAACAAGGAAATAATTATGTGTAAGGGCTACGAGCACAAGTAGAAGGAATATATTTTGACAAGATATTTGCTTTGATGGAAAGAATGGAAGCTATCAAAATATTTTTGGCTTTATCAAAACATAAGGATTTCAAAATTTATCAAATTATGGATGTGAAGTTTTCTTTCTTAATGGTGAGTTGGAAGAAGAAGTATACATTGAACAAACATAAGGATTTTAGTTATTAGACAAATTGGATGTGGTCTACAGATTGAAGAAATCATTATATGTCCATTGAAACAAGCTCGCAGAGCTTGGTATGCAAGGTTGGATAGGTACTTGATATAGCAAGGATTCAATAAAGGTACCACAGATAGTAATCTTTATTTAAAATTTGAAAAATATCAAATATTGATTATGGTTGTGTATGTTGATGATATAATCTTGGGAGGAAATGAAGCTATGTGTAAGAATTTTGCAAAAGAGATGCATAAAGAGTTTGAGATGTCTATATTTGGGGAGATGAAATTTATTCCTTGGACTACAAATCAATCAGATATATATAAAAAGGTATATTCATTTCACACTCAAAGTATGCCAAGGAAATGTTGAAAAAGTTTGGAATGTTGGTGTAATTAGTATTTAATTACACTTTCCATAAGTTTACTTAGGTAATTATTTAATTCCTAGGTTAATTAGTTGGCATCCTTATCTTGTTGAGCTATCTTGTTGTTCAAGATAAGATTAGAGTTATGCATCTTTGCTTTTATAAAGAAAATCATTATCTTGTAATATTTTGTACTTCGAATATATCAATTTGCACATCTTTTGCAAATCTCTACTTTTTTGTTTTTCTCTTATGTGGAAGGTGATTTTTTTGGTTTGCAATCAGATCTTGGTTTCTAACATGGAATAGAGGATTCTAAATTGGTATGTACTCCTATGGTTACTAGTTGAAAGCTAAGTAAGAATGATGAATCTCCTAAGGCTAATTAGATTAAGTATAGATCAATGATTGGAGGACTACTATACCCAACTACTACTAGATCAATGGTTGGAGGACTGTTATACCTAACTACTACTAGATCAGATATAATGCACGTAGTTTGTCTTGTGGATATATTTCAAGAATATCCTATAGAGTCACATGTTGTAGTAGTGAAGAGGATATTTGGATACTTGAAGGGCACTCCAGAACATGGTTTGCGGTATTCAAAGGATATTGATTTTTCTCAGAGTGATTACACAGATGCATATTGGTTAGGTTGTGTGGATGACAATAAAATTACAATTGGTGGTTCATTCTTTCTTAGATGAAAATTGATGTCTTGGCTAAGCAAGAAGCAATACTCTGTGTCTTTATCTATTGCAGAGGAATAATACATTGCAAAAACATCTTATTGCACACAACTGTTGTGGATGAGGCAAACCTTGAAGGATATCAGAGTGGTATATGATGAACCAATATCTATATTTTGTGACAATACAAGTGCTATTAAAATTTCAAAGAATATATGGTAATGCACTCAAGGAAAATACATATCTCATTCTGGTATCATTTTTTGAGAGAGAAGGTTGCCAAGAATGAGGTGAAGCTAGAGTATGTGCCTATAAAGGATCAAGTTGCTGATATATTTACTAAGGCTCTTCCTAAGGATACTTTTTTGTATTTCTAGGAGAAGTTAGGGGTTATTACACCTCATTCTTTGAGCTTGATGCATAAGGATATGCATTAGTCCAGTGGATCTCAAGATTCATTCTTTGTTTTGGATTAATATTGAAAGCTACCTCTTAAGGGGAGTAGGTAGTGGCATTATTGGTTGTTGCAGTCAAGGGGAGTAAGTGTTGGTATAGGATTGGTGTTGTCCTTTTTCATCTATGTCAAAGGATATGTACAGTGGTTTTTGGTTGGTATAGTTTGTTGTGTGCTCCTAAGGGGGAGTATGAAAAGTAGTAAAAAGGAAAAGATGTTGCAAAGCAATGGTAAGCATGTACAAGTATGATTAATTTCAAAAGGGGAGAATGAGAGAAAGATGTGTTGCTATTTGTCATTGATGTCAAAGGGGGAGAGACAATAATGTGAAAAATGACCAGTTGTCAAAGTGGGAGAAAAAGTAGAACTAGAAAAGAGAAATATTTGGCATGCAACAGTGTGTTGGTGATCATAGTTATGTTTTTTATTGATGGTTTTTCATGTCATGTGTTTCCTTCAATGAAAAAGGGTGAGATTGTTGCAAGGTTGAGTAGTTGGTGTTTTCATTGATGTCAACAGGCTTATGTTGGTATTGTCATTGATGTCAGCAAATCTATGTTGCATAAATGAGTTTGTAGTGATTCTTTGGTTAGTTGTAATATGTTGTCATTAGTAAGTATTACTAGTGTCAACCTCTAGTGTTTCTTTGATAAGATAATGTTTGTGAGTGTTGTTTGGTTGATTTTTTGTGTTGCAGTTAGTTTGGTGATGATAAGTAAGTGGTGAAGATGATGAGAATGTGTTTTTGGTGCATGGTTTTGAAGTGCTTTTGAGAAAATTTGAATAAAAGAGGAAATAGTGTGTTGTAGAAATGTTCTGGCATATAGAGAGGTGTTCTAGTTTTGCTTTGCATTTCTTATTTGTTGAAGATCTACTTGTGCAGTTTAGATATGTTGTTCAAAGGTGTTCAAATGTATTATATCCAAGGTTTCTTGGTCTAGATTGTTGTGCAGAGAAATTTGTGTTCACCAGTGTATAAACTGTGTATTATAGTGGTGTCTAGGAGAAATGGCTTTTCTCCTCATTTCTCTGTAGTTTCATTTTGGTCTTGTAGTTCTGGAGGTGTGCTCATTCATATCTACTTTTGGTTGAATTTTTGCATGGTTTAGTGCTCTATAAGTTAGTTTCTTGAGTTACAATATGTGGAAGTGTAACTAGGTGTAAAGGATAAGTTTGTTCTTCAAGATAAAATCATTGTGAAGAAAATTGCTGGACTTTAGAGTGTTTGTGGAATATTCCAGATTGTGTTCAAGTGATATTTTTTGTTCATGAGTTATCTTTGGATCAAAGGAAACATGTATTTAAATGTTTGATGGTGTTTACATAGGTTCGGTAGACCTTGGGTGTTTACACTAATTGTGGATTTCCTTCGGTCATTTTAGAAGTGTGGCATGGCATGCATGAGTGGATTTAGGAAAAATTTAAGGTGTGATGTGGTTTACCTTCATTCCTTTCCACTATAGGAATATTTTGGTGTCAGCCTAATTTGAATTTACACAATTGAGGTGCATAGCCAACCTTGGAGAATGTTTTCAAGGTTGAAGAAGGTATAAATAAGTGTTATGTTAATAAAAGAATCATGTGTAGTGTGTGTGATGTGGATTGTAGGTGTGAGGTGTGAATTTGTGAAGTGCAGTGCAAGATTTAATGAGTTAGACTGCTGGAAGTAGTGAGTAGAAGGTGTCTATAATGTTCAGAAAGGATGTGAATGTGTTGGTGATATTGTGGTGGACTATTCTATTGCATTGAGATGATTTTCTCATTTAACAATCTTCTTTTCTTGCTTTTTGTAATCTGGTAGTGAGCCCTTCTTTCTTTTGGGAAGTGAGCCCTTTGGTAGTGATCCCTCTGAAAGTGAGCCTATTGTATTTAGTGTTGTAATTACTTTATATATTGTGAGCTAATCCTTGTCGTGGTTTTTCTCTTCTTGTATTTTCCACATAAATCTGGTGTTCTATTGTGCATAGTGTTGATGCAAACTTTAGTTTTTGTTATTTGCTTTCATGCTAAATCACTTTAACAAATTAAAGGTTATTAAAGTTGTCAGGGATTTAAATATTAATGAGGATTTTGATGTTTTAATATACAACTGATTCGCCCCCCCTCTCAGTTGTCTTGTGCATTCAACAACCATAATAAAATCAATTACTTCATGAACTAGAAGGATCTTAATGAGAGGAAACAAAAGCGGGTAAGTAGACTATAGGAATATGATTTTGATATTATGTATGTCAAGGGGAAGAAGAATATAGTTATTGATTCACTTTCTAGGAGGCCTCACTTATGTTCTCTAGTTGGTATTGCTGGTGATTGGAGATAATTAATTTCAGTAGAGTATGCTAAGGATTCTTGGGCAACAAGAATCATAGAAGGCACTATCCATGATGAAAAGTATACAATACTCAATGAGTTGATTATTTATAAGGAGAGGATTTATTTGGTGCCTACTTCACAACTTAAGGGAAGATATTGAGGACTTTTTATGATGCATCCATAGCTAGTCACCAAGGTTTCTTCAAGACCTATAAGAAAATATGAGAAATATTCACTTGGAAAGGACTAAAAAATGAAGTCCTTTAGTATGTTGGAGAGTGTCCCACTTGCCTGCAAATTAATAATGAGCGCACTTATCCAATTGGTCTACTTCATCTCCTACCTATTCCTAACCAGAAATTGTAATGCATCTCCATGGATTTCATTAGTGGGCTACCTAAGGTACAAAACATGGATTGCATATATGTTGTGGTTGATAGGCTTAGCAAATTTGCATATTTATTTGTTACTAAAATGATATATATAATGAAGCACAAGTAGCTAATATGTTCTTTAGGGAGATTTTCACATTGCATGTGATGCCTAGGAGTATAGTGAGTGATAGGGACAATAAGTTCCTAAGGATCTTTTGGTAGGATATTTTTAGACTGAGTGGGATGGAGCTCACTCCTAGTATGAGTTACCACCCCCAAATAGATGAAAAACAAAGATAATTAACAAATGGGTGGAAGGGTATCTCAAAAATTATGTATTAAGACAATATAGAGCTTATATTAAGTGGTTTCATCTTGGGAAATACTTTTATAATACTACTTATTATATGTCCATTAGGGTGCCACCTTTCATGGCTTTGTATCAATATGAGGCACCCAATTTCTTGGATTTACTTTTTGGAGATAGCAGAGTGTCTAAGGAAAGGGATTTGTTACAGGAAATTTAAGATGTTATGAAATATTTAAAGGAGAACTTGCAATAGGCATAAAATCAACAAAAGTTATATGTTGATCAATATCATGTGGAGCACAGTTTTGAGGTTGGGGACATGGTGTATTTGAGGCTTTAGCCATATAGAAAATATACTCTCAAGAAGAGTGGAGCATAAAAGCTTAAGTCCAAGTTCTATGGTCCATTCAAAGTGTCTAAGTGGATTGGTGAGGTTGCCTATGAGCTCAAGTTACTAGCTAGAAGCAAGGTTTATAATGTATTTCATATATCTAGGCTTAAGAAGGCACTCAAACACAATGTAGTTGCCTCATCATATTTTCCACCATTAGATGAGGAGGGAAAGTTGTTTCTAATTCTAGAGGCCATTATAGACTCCAAAGAGTGGAATATTTAGAAAAGAGTAATTAAGGAATATGTGGTCAAACATAAAAACTTGTTAATTGAGGATGCAACTTGGGAGAATGAGCAAATTTTATAGCTTCCAAAGTTGAGATTGCTTGAGAAAAATAAATTTTGGGAAGGGTAGACTATAATGTCCCCTTCCTTAGAAGTTCGGTATGGTGGATAGTTAGCCTATTCAGTGGATTCTTGTAGGCTAATGTGTTAGGGTTAGAGAATCCTTAGAGTCGGTTGGTTCCAATGGTTGGTTGTGTTAGATATTTTTATGGGCTCAGGAGTTTATGATGTGCGGAATACCACTTTCTAGGTTGGTTTTAGATGTTTTCTACTATTTTTATTTAGTTAGTTTGGGGCACCGATAGGGTAAATTTTTAGTTTTTCTATTTTAGCTATGTCGATGGAGGTATTTAATGTCAGCATCCAAATATCAACTATGGTCCGAGATTTTATTTTAAATAATGATATTTTATAAAGTTAAGTTAATATTTAACTTTATCATTATTTAATTTTATAAAGGGACTTTATGAATGGGGTACTTTTTGGAGACATAATAAGTTTTTAATTTTAATAAAGTACTCCCTAAGTTGGACGTCCCATTTGGAGAAATAAAGAAACATTTAAAATTTAAATAAAGTGCATTTAATGCAATTTTGGGTGTGGGGTTTGAGGAAGGATAGAAAAAGAAAGTTGGAGCTCATTGTCTTATTCATGCTTGACTTGATATTTGGTTTTCTTCTTGTTGGAGGAGTTGGTTCCTCTTCTTCTTGGCTTGTGAGGATGAATCCCCTTACATGCAACATTCTCCACATTGTTGAAAGACACAATCTAGAGGATTTGAGGCGGTTCCATTCAAGAATTACATTAGAGTTTATTTATCTCAATTCAGTGAAGATATTGCTAGGGTAAACTATATTGCAGATTTAGAGGATTGTTTTTAGAATTTATGACCAATAGAATTGAAGGATAAAATCACAAAAAAATTTCCACCTTTTATGCTAGTCATACCTCTTCCCATACTGTCCATTCAACTACAAATGGGGCGTGTAGTTTTGGGAGCTAGTCGCTTAGGTTTGTGAGTAAATTCTTTCTGGTTTGGAGGTGTTTAGGGTTAGGGTTGCCTTGTATTTATTTACAATAGAAAATACTTGCATTTCTAGCCGTGGCATCCAATTTTTGGGAGCTTGTAGGAGTTGGTTGCAAGGACAACAAAATATCAAAGTCTAGAAATCAAATTATGGGTTGTTAGAAATGAATATGTAATACATTTTGATAATTTGGGTTTGCCTTTATATTTTGAAAATATTGTACTTTCAGATAAAAAATTAAATCTAGAAATTTCTATTGTTTACATCTCTAAACATTGCCTAAAATTTGATTAATTTAATTGTTGCAAGTGCTTTTATTTTTTTATTTGCAATTAGAAAGTGCCTTTTACATTTTTGTCTTCTTCTCTCATCAAACCAAAACAAAAAAAAAAGGAAAAATAAGGGGTGTATGTTACAATCTTGTATAAAATACTCCTAACATAAAGGTATTAATGAGCTAGTAGAAGATTTGGAAAAGGTGAAAGATCTTGAGAAGGAATATATGAATGGATATTCTCTTTAAAGTTACCAAACAGAGAGTTTCCCCAAAGGAGAGGCACAAAAGACAATGTTATTAACATAATGTAGTCTTGAAAATTATAGTTATAGAATGACCTTAGGAAAAGAAACAATGTCACATAGAAACACACAATATTTCATGAAGACACCCAAATGGATCTACATGCATAGGGTCAATATATGTATATAGGAATTATAAATAGGGAAAGCACTATACATACAAAGGAGGAACAACACATGACTGACAAATAAATAAATCTTTTGGGTTAACATGAAAAATACCTTTTTTTATTTCAATGTTCTGGATAATCCAAAAATACATAAAGAACAAAGTAAATGATAAAAAAATAGAATGCAAATACAAATCAAATTAATTGATTATTATAGATGATAAAAATTACAAATCCATTTAATATATTATAAGGTTATATATATTATATAAATATATAAAATAACATCAACTCTTTTTTATTAAAAAATAAGTAAATATATATTATTTAATATAATAATTAATTATATTAAAATGATAAAAAATAATATTTTCTAATAATTTATAATGATATGAATTAGATATTAATCAATATCTACACGGTTGTTGTTGTTACTAGCATATATATCTTTAAAATGGTCTATTTAAATACACCGTATATTTATTTTTTGTATATATTATCAAAGTGAAAAAGTGAAAAATTCAATTCATGTCTTATTAAATTGTGGCTTTTTTAATTTTACTTTGTATATGTTCACTTAATTTCATCTCAACACTACCAATACATGTTTTATTCATTGTGTCAATGCCATTTATGCCACTAAGGTTTGACGTGTTGCACAACCCGCTTCTTTCACATATGGACTTCTAGATTGTAAGTTCCCTTTCAAAAGGAAAACTTTGGATATCATACCGAGTTGTATATAGCCTTAAGAAATTTTCCAAATTCTTGTCTAGTTTGTTTCTTATCTTTGATTTCAAAAAATTCAATATACTAAAAACTTTGTCATCTTCTACTAACCCTAATATCATGGTTTGCTATAAATCAACAAATTTGAAATATTTCCATATTGAATCATGCAATATTTTTCTTTGACTTAGGTTACAAAGATTTGTAATTGATCTTTCTTGCATGAGATTCCCCATGACATCAAACTATACTATCATAGTTGTTGCAAAACAACTAAATTTCTCTATAAGATTAGATCGACTTATAAATCCTTTTATTTTCTATTCATTGAATTATGAAACTTTAGAAAAATGATCAGTTAAGGTCTTTATCCTCTTATGGTAATCGTTTGGTTGACAGTGGACCCAAAATTGAGGATTCACAATAGATATGGTTTCAAGTAGTTCATCTCGATGGAATCATTGCATAATCTATGAGGAAAGAGAACTCATGTGATACTCTTTGAAGCAATACTTAAATAATTAACAATGTCATTAAAGGTTTCCTTTATAATAGTTACTTCTCTATTAAAGTGCCTAACCGTGGTACAATAGTGGATTGATATCTCTACAACAATACTCTTCCTACTTAAATCTACACTATCTCTTAGCTTATCAATACCTCTTAGATTGTACCCATAAACTGATTGAAATGGGCTCTTTCCTGCACTTCTATACATTGAATTGTTGTAAGAAAAATTTTCTTGTGCCAAGATAAGGTCCCCTTGTGCTTTATCTCCCACCAAACATCTTAACAAAATTTCCAAACTTTTGTTGACAACCTTTGTTTTTCTATTAGTTTGGGGATGGTAGGCTGAGCTAAATCATATCTTAGTTCCCATCTTCTTCCACAATGTATGCTAGAAATAAACAAATAAACTTAATATCCCTATCCAAGACAATACTCTTAGGCAACCCATGTAGCCTAACTACCTCTTTGAAGATTAATATAGTGATGTGGGATGCATCACTTGTATTCTGACACAATATAAAATCAACCATTTTTTAAAACCTATCCACTACAACAAAAAAAGAATCATTACCTCTCTGAGTCTGAGATAACCCCAAAACAAAATCCATGGTTATGTGCTCCGATGGTCTCTTTGGTATAAGCAATGCTTGATATAGTCCTATATTTTATCTTGTTCATTTATCATGATGGAAAACTCTACAACCTTGTAACAACATTTTCACATTTGCACTCATGCTAGATCAAAAATAACCTTCACTCAACTATTCCAATGTATTTTGTACTCCAAAATGTTCACTTGAGCCTCCACTATGTTTTTCTGTTATGAGGTTCTCTCTCATTGAAACTCTGGGTATGCATAATTTTTATCCTTTAAACAACAAGCCTTCTTGTATAAAATACTCCAATCATGGAGTTTCGTCCTTTTTAATTAGACTCTTACAATTTGTCCAAGATTCCTTAAAAAACTCCATTGAATTGAAGCCATCTTGTATAAAATACTCCAACCATGGAGGTATTGATGAGCTGGTAGAAGATTTGGAAAAGGTGAAAGATCTTGAGAAGGCATATATGAATGGATATGATCCCAAAGTCACCATATAGAGAGTGTCCCCAAAGGAGAGGAACAAAAGCTAATGTTACTAACATACTAACATAATACTCTTGAAAATTATACTTATAGAATGACCTTAGGAAAAGAAACAATGTCACATAGAAACAAACAATATTGTGTGGAGGAACACAAAGGGATCTACATACATGGGGTCAATATACATATATAGGAATGATAATAGGGAAATAACTACACATACAAAGGAGGAACAACACATGAAAAATATACAAATAAATCTTTTGGGTTAACACGAAAAAATACATTTTTATTTCAATGCTTCAGATCATCTCAAAAATACAAAAAAATAAAGTAAATGATAAATAAATGGAATGCAAATACAAAGTAAATTAATTGATTGTTATAGATGCTAAAAATCATAAATTCATTTAACATATTATAAGACTATATATTATATAAATATATAAAATAACATCAACTCTCTTATATTAAATAAATAAATGAACATATACTATTTAATATAATTTAATATAACAATCAATTATATTAAAGTGATAAATATTAGCATTTTCTAATAATTTATAAGCATATGAATTAGATATTAATCAATACACCATTGTTATTGTTATTAGCGCATATATATCTTAAAAATAGTCTATTTAAAATATGCCATATATATATATATATTTGATGTATGTAAATATTTGTATTAAATTAACTGAAAAAATATTTTACATTCAACACTGTAATTGACTAGGAAATTCAAAAAACCCCATACCACCTAGGCGCTACTCCAACCCAACAAAAAATGCCCCAGACACTCCAACCCTGCTACCAAGACCCATCCTATCCCAACCACCAAAAGACCGCACAAGATTATACAAAAAACATAAAACATTTACTTAGATAATCTGCACCTCAGTCTACCCACAACACACTGTTCGCAACCAGGAAGTCCCGGAAGAGACATCGCCAATCCACCCCGCCCTACAGTTCCAAAAACATAAAGTGTTTTAGGAAGATAAGCCCGCATCTTGCCCGCTTGTGATGGCACCTAAGGTCTTCACCAGCGATGTCCATGATGAATGGGAATAGCTCCACCTTCTCGCCAAGAACCAGAGCTCTTTGCAAGTCTCGTGGCCGCGACACCCCAACACCCGAAACTACAATGATAATCATGTCCATCGCGCCCTCCAGAAGATTCTCCCACACCAATTTCCTCGCTATTAACATCGCCATTGCTCGTGGCACGTCTAGGTCCAGGATCAAAGCAAGAAACCTGGCCACAATGTCGGCATTGGTCCGCCAACACTTGGATGAACTCATGAACTTTTCACCAAGCAGAATCTCCGCCACTCCAAGAACAAGCTTGTCCCATATCTTGAACACAAACTTTAGTCGCCCATGTCGTATGCGCCCGTAAAATGCCCAGAGTTTCCTACCAGACAACAGACTGATAGGAGACTCCATCAAGTCCATCAGAGAGAATGTTTCAATTACACCACCAAGCAACAATTTAACCACAAACCTACACCTGCATCCCATCACACCATTCCCCACGACGTCCAGACCAAGTGGTCAGTCAAAATTAAGAGGCCAAACGGACAACCAATATGGTCCTTTAGCCATCCTTCAGACTTAAATGCTCGCTGCCACCCATATCCTCCTTACCCATGCCAACCAAGAATATGTTGTCACCTTCAACGACACCAATACCAATCCTGCCTGCATATATATTATTAAAATAGAATAATGAAAAATTAAATATATGCCTTAGATATTTTTAATCTATTTTTATATACTAGATTATTTTTAAATTATATATGCTAGTCATAAGACTATTGAATTAGAAAATTTATTTGTTTTAAAATAAGAACGTTAGGAAAAGCTTATGGAGTCCGCTCCCATAGAAAGAGACAGAAAACAAGCAATCCTTACATGAGTCATATGTTTAATGATTTAATCATTCGCTTTCATTGTTTTGCCAAGATTTTCTTGTTGCTAAATTTCGCAGATGCCCATTCTGACACAATTGCCCAGATGGAGAGCTTATGATATGAAGTGAACATTTAAATGATAGCTCATAAGTTTTTGGTTCACATTATTTAACAAGACAATCAAGTTCTCCTACTTCAATGGGTATGAATTCTTAGAAAATTAAATGCTCCCGAGCCTCTTCCCGTTGCCACCTACCTATCAGGGGCATTCGATGCTTGCAGCTTAAAGATTGTTTTGGGGATTGCTTTCCCCACTTGCTCCTGACATGCACTTGAAGACTGCAAAAGAAGTTAATGAAGTTAAGAATTTTTGAATTCCAATTCAATGTTGGTAGGTAATTTCGAAATTGAGAGGGATTGAATTGAATGACAAAATGAATGAAGGTAGATTATTCTGCCAGTAGAGAAGAGTTAGTGGAAAATACTCAGTAAGAGTTGAAGAATTTTCTGAGCAGCAGCAATCTGTTGACAGAGAATGTTTTATGTGAGTTTCTGAAAGCTCCTGAAACAGCAGCAGCTGTTTGTTTTTTGTGAGTGAGCAGTGATTGCTCCTGAAGAGCTCTGCGTAGCTCCTGTCAGTTGAGCTCCTAGCAGCTCCTGAAATTTGTTGTGTGTCTGGTTGAGTAGCTCATGAAGCTCCCAGAAATTAAGAGTTTGTAATTTGAGTTTAGTTTCTGAATTTTATATTCAGTCTTTAATGTATTTCCATTTCCAGCTTAATGAATAGAAAACAAACTTGCATGTCTCCTTATTTTGTTAGTTTATTCCGCATTTGTGTATTTCCAGTATGACGGGAAAACAGAGCAGCAGCTCTGTGGCTTTTGTTTTGTTCAGAGATTGAGACAGACGCCCATTCTGACGCGACTGGCCAGATGGAGAGCTTATGATATGAAGTGAACATTTAAATGATAGCTGATAAGTTTTTGGTTCACATTATTTAACAAGACAATCAAGTTCTCCTCTTCAATGGATATGAATATGGTCTGCAAAGGTGCTCTGGTAATACAGGTCCTTTCTGATTTTTCACCGATCTTTTTTTTGGTTTTTATTCTTATGCAATGGCATGGGATCCTAATTTGAATAGGTGTGAGCTAATTTTGTAAATAGGCTCTTATTTTTTGGCAAATGACGTGGATTGTAGGGTGCGAAATTGGTACCGGCAGAATTTAGCAAATTGTGCATATAAGCACGCTCTGTTTTGGGACCTAATTCCACAGTATCTATGAATATTCCATACAGGTCTTTCCAATGCGCTGGATGCTATAAACGAGGCAGTCGAGGCTCTCAGCAAAAGATTCAATAAAACGCGGCAGTGGGTGGTGGCGCTCAAGTGCGTGCGCCTCCTCCATCGTCTGGTGCGAGTTGGGGATGACATTTTTGAAGAAGATATACGCCACGCTAGAGTCGCAGGTCTGCTTGTATTTAGCTTCATCAACTTCAAAGATGACGTTTATTTTGAGTTCGTGTGCTTATCGTTCCTCTTGAGGACGAGGCCCTCGATTTCTCTGCCGCCGAGAATGAGTTCTGGTAAGTTTGATGGAGAGAAGCCACAGAGAAGCCCTGCACCAGAAAGGGAATTCTGCGACTATGATTCTTTATGCTTTCCCAGTCCGAAATACCGTCTGCCATTAAACGAAGCGCAGAGAAGCGATTTATATGACACTAAGAGCGGGCGCCCTCTACCCGCAGAGGAGGACCTCCGGCTGGGCGACATTTACTTCGTATTGCCCATCACGATACTCGATTCAGACCTTTCCCCACAAAATTTTGCTGCGTTAGCTGCCGCCAAAAAAGAGTGCTCCAGGCGTGAGCAGGGGAGTCCCAGAGACTTGAACGCCTGTAATTCTAGTTCAGGGAATTGTCCCCTGTATGAGAAATTGATGTGCAGTTGCGACAATTTGGAGTTGAAAATTTCAAGGAGCATTTGTTGGCGAAGTAAAGGTCCTAGCGGTGCCGCCTTCATACTATCCAGGAAACATGCTTTTCTCGTTAAGCACGTGTTCTCTCTTTTTATTATACAATCCGAAGTCCAGTCCAGTCTAGTAAGAGGTGAGCATTAACACAATTTATTTGTTTGGTTCTTTGTTTGGTTCTTTCTTTCCAGCCTAATGAAAGAAAAAGGTGCTCTGTGTTGTGGCTGCCATGGATATTACACCAAGTTTGAGCCCCAGAGTAGCCATAATAGAATTGTGTACAATGTGTTCAGTGCCCATGTCCCTCAAAGTTGCTCTTAATCGCAATGTTATTTAGATCATCGCCAAGGCCTCAAAGCCCATGTCTGCCCAAGAAATAGTTGAGGAGATGACTCAAAGCAAATCCCCAATATCTGAAAATTTGGGCAGGATAATGAGACTCCTCACCAGCTACCATGTTTTTGAAGAGCATGTAGACCAGAGCATGGAAAACCCAACCAAATATGAACTCACTGCTGTAGGCAAAGCCTTGGTTAGAAGGGAGGATGACTGCTTCTTGGGCTCCTTAATCCACCTGAATCAAGATAAAGTATGCATGGATTCTTGGCAATTTCTCCATGAGGCTATCACAGATGGTAACCGAGATATGCCATACCAGCATGCTTTTCTTTTACCAATAAATTCGAAAGTTCTAGCTATTCTATGTTTTTTGCACTGTTGGATTTGTGATATGACTTAGTTCATGAATGTGATATCTATATTGCCTTTGCGAAGAGAAACAATTTGGTCTTGCAAGAGTTTAAAATTTCAACTTGGCATGTCAGAATCATTGTTGTTTGTGAAGTAAAATTGATATTATCAGTTGGAAGATTGTAGTTTATTTATTTTGGTTTGATTTTTTCTTCACCCATTTTCAAATTTTATGATATTTATAAGTCTACCATTTCATTACAGCTGAAGGAGTTGGAATCAAAGAACTGTTGCACCCATATTTCGATACTAAGCTCAATGCCCAAGGCTTGCTAAATATTGTTGGCTTTGCATCTTCTGGTTCAGGCTTAGACAATCCCACTGCCCAAATATTGGTAGGCAAATATAACATATTATAATGTTTCACAGGACCTTAATACAATTATAGGTCAATAGGTGTGCAGCAGATGTACGTATCTTGTCGGCTTGTTCTTATAAGCTGGATTTGTATGTATGAATACAGGATGTGATACCATTTTGGAAACAGGTTGAGTTTTTTAAAGAATATAGAAAGAGAATAGCAGGATTGGTGGGAGAGAAAGAGGCCACCCCCATAATCAGTAAGGCAAAATATTCATTTCAATAGGCAACAATGACTTCATTGCCAACTACTTCCTACTCCAAACTCGTCGACTCCAATTCACTGTTCAAGAGTATACATATTTCTTCTTCATTAGGGGAGAGGGCCTAATAGTGGTGCACCGTAACTTTATGGGTCAATATAGCAATGAACATGCAACATTGACATTAAAAAATTATATCCCCGAGTGACTAGGGACGTAGACAATTCAAATATTTTGTTTCACCCGTATAGACCAAGAAAAAAGGTGTCATCAACATGTTTTTTGTTGAGGGGTCATAATAGACCCCCAAACAAAGTTAGACCAATAGTTGTACATTAAGTCATGTTTTTTAGTGTGTCACTGTGGCATCATATGATTTGTTGCTTTTTGAATGTAATGGGCATATTTTGTTCAACTATTAGGTCCTCTCTCACAATTACTAGTTCCATACTTTTAAAATATTGGACTTTGAATGTACATGTACTATGACAACTATTAGTACCCGCACCACTATTGGGCCCTCTCCCCTACATACACAGTTTATATGAAGACATGGTTATAACTTGTCTCTACTCTTTGAATTTAGTAGTTTCCAAGCATAATTGTAGTGAAGTCAGAGTCCGAATTTTGCAGGAGTTCTACAATCTGGGTTCCAATAGAATTGCTGTGTAATGTTCCATCATTGGGATGTCTACCAACAGAGAGAACGGAAACAAGCTTTCTGAACAGGGGAGCATGTGACGAAGAGATAAACAAAGCTGCATCTGGATTCAATTCAGGATTAAATGTCATGATTGATGTACTCAAACCTGCTTTATCTAGGCTTCAAATTGCTTCTCTCGATTATCACAATATGATTTCCAAGTTCATTGCAAATCCTAGAAAATATAGTATTTTACATTCTCATGATGAATTAGGATCTCTAACTCTAGGGCTTCAGGACTTCATCAACCATTCCCTTCAACTGTCCCGTCTCCAGCCTTGAGAGGGTGGTTGCGTAGGAGGATAATAAGGCTTCCACTGTGAAGGATAGTGGGAAAAACCCTCTCAATTGGATTCTTTCTCTTGGAAGGTGGTTGTCTCCAAATTTCATGGACTCTAGGCAGAAGAAGATTTCAGTTGGAAGGTTGCTACCATGACTGTGAAGACTGCTAAAGAGCTGGGAAGAGCCTTTAACTTAATCTTTTTGTTTTTTTTCTTTGAATTCCAAAATGAGAGAATGGAAGGTTTTTATCTGATAGTTTTATTTATTTATTTGATTTAAGATTATGATAATAGTTTCTAATAATTATTTAATTTAAGATTATGGTAATAGCTTCTAGTTTTTTTTTTTTTTAATGCTGATGATGTTTCACTAAACTTTTTTGGGTAGTTGATTTGATGTCTTAGATGAAGATTCCAACACATGTTGTACCTGTTAATTTGCGGAGGATTTAAGTTGGAGGAGCTCTCTTTTCTTGACTATGAGCAGCAAAGTCAGTTTTAAAGGTATGTTCAAAGAATCAGACTTATTTTGGAGAATTTAGAGGTTATATATGATTATGGTGTTTGTTCTGGGTTAACTTAAAGTTTGTAATTTCCTTTCTTGATAGTCAATTATTTGCTGTGATATTTCTTGCTCCCTGTATGAAACATTGAAGCCTGTTGTATTATTTCATTTAGGTCAGTCAAACTTTTGGTTCACTTCAATTCTTCGTGTGGTTTTCTTAATGTGGAAAACAAAGCAACATTATAAGAAGAAACTAAAGTTTTGAGAATGCATACAAATTTACTCATCATATTTTAATCCATTCGATCATTTTGGTGCAAGAATGACAAGCCCTTCTATTTATAATCTTTTCTAATATTTTCTCCCTACGTGATGCACTCAAATTCCTCCTTTTGGAGTTTGTGGTCACCTTTGTCACCACTAGATAGTATGGAGGATGCCAATGTAATGTCGGTTGTGGGTCGTCGTTTTTTTATTCAATTGATTTTTATTTTCAAACCATTATGAATGCTCTTTGGAGGTTCATTAAAAAATAGTGAATGCTTAGGAAACAATGCATATATTTAAAATCTATCATTCCCTTTTTCTTTTATTTTTTAAAGAATTTCCTCTTCCTTCCTTTTTAATGTTAGAGAAAACACTCTGCCATATGACCATAGGCTTTCTTTAGCATAGAGACTTTTGAGAAGTTATTTAGAACTGGAATTAGTTCTAATTCATTTAATATAGGTAGACAAAATTGACATGTTATGAAATGGATTTGGAAATGCAACAAATAAATGGAGTGGTAATTAGTAGAAAAGAGAAGAATAACCAAACAAAGAAAAAATCAAAGTGAATCTACCTCAAGTTACATCCATGACAGATTGTTCATTTGAAACAGAGGAGACTAAACTACTAAACCCGCAATAAGATGAAAAACTAATAAAAAGAATGCACGTTTCTTTATAGATAGTATCTGAATCAACATTTCAGAACAAAGTCTTAGAACAACTTCAGAGGCATGAAGTGTTGAACAGTGTAATGAGAATCATAGAAAACTGGCAAATAACCTAATAAAGCCATGCCTGCAATTGTCTCTTACTCTTTTATTAAAGCAGAGAATGCATTGGGTGAGTGACAAAGATATTTTTTATTCAATTATGTCATCAAATGTATTATAATGTTTTAAAATTTCTAAGATGCACTTCTGTTCAGTTCAATGAGCATGCAAAGGGGACAACCAACATGCCAACTCTATAAGGTGAGCTCTATATTATAATGTTTTAGAATTTCTAAGATGCACTTCTAAATTAAGAATGTTTTATCTATTTGTAGATGGATTAAAATTTGTCTTTTAAAGTAATCTTTCTTATCCACGTTGTTGCATGTACTATTTTGTGCAGGCAGCATTCATACCATGAACATTTGAAAAACATTCTCTTAGAAAAAATTTGTTCTTCTCTAGGGTGCAGAGTTCTGAGCGTCAAGGTAATTATCAAGTTTTAGATTTATCCATATTAGTGACTGTTCATGTGGAAAGGAGTGCACTTCTTCGGGAGTTCATCTAGGAAATGATTCAGCCATTTTTGGGAAAGTTTAACGAGACCAAAGTGTGAGTTTACAGAAGGCTTCCACTATGAAGGATGGTGGGAAAATAAGTAATTTATTTTCTTTATAAGCAATTGTTTGTTGTCGTATTTTTTACTTTCTGTATAAAAGAATGAAGCCTTTTGCATTATTTCTTTAGGTCGGTCTAACTTTTGTTACCATTCTTCTCGTGGTTTTCTTAATGTAGAAAACAAAGTAGCATCATAGAAATAAAGCAGAGCTTGAGGGGTGCATGCAAATTACTTTGTGATTTTATAATCCATTCAATCATTCTCGTGCAAGAATGGTAAGCCTATTTAGGGGAGAGGGGCCTATAGTGGAGCACCCTAACTTTGCGTTCCTCAAAATCTTATGTGAAAATTTCAAATCACTGCCAATTTTGTATAGCAGTTTATTTGGCAACTTGTGTGCTTCTATATTTCGTTTTAGGGTCACATCATCAAATATGATGCCACATCAACATGTTTTTGTCGAGGTATCCAAAAAGGGCCAAAAAAAAAATGAGACTGATAGTGGTGCACTAAGTCATGTTTTATTGGTGCACTGATGTGGCATCACATGATTTCACAGTTTCTGTATTTTATGGATAAAAAGTGTTTTGCAATTGGATATTAAGGTGCTCCACTATGGAACCCATTGATGGCTACTTCTATCCCCACTATTGATCCCCGCTCCACTATGGGCTCCTCTCCCCTATTGGTAAATATTTCTTCCATGTGAATAGTAATTCGAAGGAAGTGTTTTTGGATAGTAAATGTACACATCATTTGATTGATTTTGATGTTGAAGGTTTTTTGAAGTCACCTATAAACTATACAATGTGCAAGATTTCATTCGTTTAGATCACATAAAATAAATTTACACTTTATAAGTTTATTCTTATGAAATGATGCCAATATCTAGGCTAGAAATGGTTTTG
>VDFB02156211.1:0-16881 GCA_007258455.2 Sequoia sempervirens | reverse complement strand
GAAAATTTAGGCACCGAGAACGAGTAAGTTCTCCGCTGCAATTCGTGAAAATCAAAACGACAAATTTAACTCGAGGAAATTATATGGAAACGATCCAGATACTGAGACTTGCCAAATTCGCCAATTTCAGGAACATGCACAATGTATTTTGTGAGAAATCTGAGATTTAAAAGATGCAAAAGACGTTTTTTGATGTCTTTTTCTGTGAAAATCGCCCAAGATTTCTTTGAATTGCTGATAATTGTGAACTTGAATCTGCAAAAAGATATGTTAGGAAAAATCGCCCCTGTGAATTGATGAAGATTCTGCCTCTGACTGGAAGAATTCGCCTTGGAATTGAAAACCACGAATTTACTCTTGAAATTTGCGCCTTTTTAATGAAAGAAATTCGAATTTCTCTGAAGAAAATACGAATTTGGTTTTGAATTTGAGGATTCACTTTTGATTGTTTATGGAATTCGCCTTAAAATCCTTGAAGAATTTGCGAATTGTATTGAAATTTGAGTACGCCTTTGAATTAATAAAATTCGATTTCTTCTGAAAGAAATGAGTTTGCCTTAGAAAAATACGAATTTCATTCAAGATTGATTTTGCTCTTGAGAAATACGAATTCTCTTTGAAATCTTGTGAAGAACAATGAAGATGGCGTCACATATAAATAATAATAAATTCGCACCACTTAGCAACTGCAAGAATTCATAAACCCTAACCAGAATAGAAAGCCTCTGATTGGTTGCTCTTTAGTTCGACTGCCACTAGCTGAAGTTCAAATTTGAAAATAATAATAAAATAATTATTATCATGCAATGGCGCCAAAAATAGAAAATGCTATTTATAGACAAGCATATTCCGAACTTCAGTTGACAAACTGGTTGAAGCTCTGAGATTCATCTTTTGACTTTACTGATTCCGAAAAGTCATCACATGAGCATATAGGCGTCCTTTTGCTCAGGATACTTCATTTTTTACTAACTCCCTATTTAATAGCTGACAGCACTGTCGCGACTGGCCAACTTCGACACTGGTTTCCGGATGACCGGGTGATGCTGAGACTGATCTGAGATAATCAACGGAAAGCCTACTGAACAAGGAAGAAATGCCTGCTGGGAGACACAACTGCAAAATCCATCGCTTGATCCCTTGAAAATTAGGGCGACTTTGATGAACAAATTGCTTTACGGTTCCCGACTTTAGCTTATTTTCCTCAACTGCCATCCGACACTTCAACCACGACGCTAACGGTGAACCTTCGCCGATATGAAACTAAGCCTCACGCATGACCGAGATATTTCAGATCCGATGATCAGATACCACCAAAAAGTTGTGTTATGGGCCTTCAAAAGAAAGCTCGCCTGCTGGGTTGCACTTTGTCATTTTGACGAAAATCAAACGCCATCAAAACACCCTACTTTGATACAGTTGATATCTGGAGCTGGGATGACCCGATTCAAGCATTATCTGTTTTAACGGACAACCAGAGGGCCTCTTAAGAAAAGTCACTGGAGGTGACGAGGCAAGAAAACTGCTTCTAAGACCTCAAAACTCCAGTGCGTATTTTAAATAAAATTACCGCTCCCAGACTTAGTCATTTTCAAACGTCTTCTTTTGTAGTATGACACCAAAGACCTCGCACGCACGAGCGACTGCCAAATGCTGAAGGCTGACGGCTATGCTCGTTGGAAAGATAAATTGATTACCAATAGTCGTGAAGACTTCAACGAACGGGCTCATCTGATTCAGCCTAAAGGCTAGGCGCCTTAAGACTATGAAAATGCACTGAAAACCATTTGTTGGTTCCGCCCGTAAAATTACGTGCTTAGTAGAATCTCCGCCACGACCACCAGGAACGTCGGATCGACAAGCTGAATGATGCATCGCGGAGCTAGGCAAGAATACTACTGATGTCGTGAAGACTTTATCTACAAATATTGCCATCTGGAGGGTCCTTTAAGCCAGCGCCCCTGGCTTGTACTTGCACTGGGCATAAACGGAGAAGCTCAAAAACATGAAAACTCCATTTTAAGCTGATCTTTGGACGACTGTCGCCTGAACTCTGAGAATCGGATGACTTTGCTTGATATCTCGTCGGATAAGCAGACTAGCTGGCAACCAATTGACTGCATTCGGTATTGAAACTGACGAGTTTTACCCCTGCCTTGAAATGGGCACCCTCAAGCTAGAGGCGCGCTTTTGCCTGAAAAGAGCAAAATTTCCATCTCCTAAAATTTAGGGATTTTACCTTCGTCGTGAATAAGGAGCTGTGAGTCTCGGAACGCTCGCTGGATAACTCGACGGATAGCCAGGCTGATTCTGAAGAGATTGACTGGATGCTTGAGCACTTCAGACAAGATCTTGACCTCCAAAAAACTGGGCGCCCCTGAGCTGTACTTGCAATTTGAGGCTTTTCCTCTGAAAAATCTCCATGATTTGATCACTGAAAACTCTGTCTCGATCATTGAAATGACTGTTTGCAATATGAAATGCCGTCGTGAAATACTCCTCCATCGTGAAAATCTTCATTTTGAGTCTCTGCTTTAGGTTTGACCAATATAACTGACTTTGACTGACAAACTATTGACAAAAACTCCATGCTTGATATTGCCCAAAACGGTATTTTACAACATTTTAGCAAGGTTTAGACTTTAAAATGCAAAATGCCTTAATGAAGCAAAAAATTTGGTTTGGGTACAACAGCCTTTATACATGTTTTCCACTATAACCCAAAGAAATAGAATCTATAGAACTAGAATCAATAGTAAAATTTGCATTTCAATCTCTATGATAAAATGATGTGATGCACTAGAATCAAGGATTTAACAATTAGTTTCATCACTATTATCTTGGCAAGATAATATAATAGCATACTCTTCCTCATTGGAGTCTTGCCCACCTCAACTACCATATTATCCTGAGCCCACAACATCTTATGGGATAGACCATTTAAATGTAATACAATGTTAGACTATGCTTACATAAGCATTTATTGCTTATGTTAATGATGTAATGTAGTATCCCACTCGCTTGTCCAAGGAAATCAAGTAAATTATGCCAAACAATCTTTAATAGGCAGATATAGATTATGATTAAATACTGGTCAACCTTCATAATAGAATGGTGGATCTGAGAAGTGAACGATTTCCTTATAAAATTGGAAAATATAAGCAAAGGCAGCAATGAGATAATGATAAAAGGTAGCAAGAAAAGATGATCATAAAGCATATAAAAGCTTTAAAGCAGCAAACATACTCAAGGAAGGTCGGCGATTTCAATTTAAGGAATAATGTTAAATAAATTTAATTATTCCTAAACAGCAATTAGAAGAGCATCCATTAGCTATAGTGATTAGCATAAACAAAGAGACATGTCCCTGGTCAAGTGAATGAAATGAAAGGTTATGTCCCTTGCCAAATCGTGGATATAAAAAGAGACATATTTCAAGGCAAAGAAGCATCGATTAAGTTGCAGACATATACCTCTCTAGATAAGCAGATATGAGGGTGCTCCTAAGGAGCCTTTGATCATCAAGTTCAGGCTGCATGAATAACTAGTAAACATTCAGGAATAGCGCCCTCCACCATCACATGAATAAGAGCTTTTTAATCAGAAACAGCGATATAAGTGAAGTATCATATTATACATCAATCATACTCAGAAATCGCATGTTCTAAAGGAGTAATCAGAAACAGTGTTGATTTGATGTTCACAATTTCATGATATATTTTAGCGATTATTGATCATTATCAAACTTTCATTCTTAAGTAACTTCTCAGTCCAGACTTCATTACTGAATTATGGCAGAAGTTGGTATCATTATTACTATCGTAATATCTATTCTTCTCATATATATATATATATATATATATCAGCATAGCATGAGTAGAAGATAGAGTTGTTCTTTTGTCACATCTTGATACTCTAGTCCATAAAGTTAAAGGAAAAATTTATAATAAATCTGCAAGGGACATTACAATTGGTATCAAAGCTAAAGAACCTGCCAGCCTATGAAGGTGGATGAGTGAAAGGGAAAGGAGATACTACAATAGGGAGATAAGAACACAGTGGGAACCTGCCTGCTCTCTAGAAGGAAGGAAAACTTCCAATATCCTAGGCATCCACAGCTCCGAATCTAGGATTAGCGAACAAGGAAACAAAAACATGGGAGATAGAGACTTCACTGATCGTATGGATCAATTCATGAACAAACAAAGAGCTACTCAACAAAGGATGGCTCAATTTTTGGACACATTATCTCAAATCATGATAAATACAAACAACAACAACAACCAAGTTGGCAATAATGGAGGCCATGAAGACAATCCAAGCAACAATAGAACTCCAAATCATCATGCCCCTACAACCAATTCTAGACCCACGATACCTACTTTTCCACCTAGAGCAGAACAGCAAGAAGGTAATGAACTTACATTGGTAGAGTTACAAGACCAATTTCGCCAAGATTGATTAGATGGAGGATTACAAACACATGTCCCTTAGAGACTACATGGACATAAGAAGGAAGCATTTACCTAATAGGGGTAATGGAGACTATAATAATGATATAAGGAGAAAAATTGGTAAGCTTAGTTTGCCATACTTTGATGGTTCAGGAAAGTCCACAGCACGAGCATGGGTTCAAAAGGTTGATATGTACTTCCAACTCAACCCTGTGCTGGAAAGCGAAGTAATCAAATATGCTGCCTTATATCTAGACGGGGTGGCTCATGAATGGTGGTATCATGGCATGATCACCTTGGGCCATGAACAAATCACTTTGTATATGGAATTCATGGAGAAACTAATAAAGAGATTTGACAATAAGGATCCGAAATTCCACTTTAAGGAATTGGCACAATTGGAGCAATACGGAACCGTTGATGAATATATTGCGGACTTCCAAAGGCTTTCAGTGTTGGTCACCGACATCTCTAAAAGAAGATTGGTTGTCCTATTTATGGATGGCCTTATGGACCCTTTAAGGGGTTGGGTCAAAGCCCTCAACCCTAGCACACCATAAGAAGCAATTAGGAAGGCCAAGGATATGGACTCTAGTGCAACAAAGAACAAGATGACGTCTAAAGGGTCCTCATTCCAAAAGGACAAAACAAAACAACCTATCTCAAGGGAATGGCCAAAGAAGAGAATAGATGAAGAAACTAGGCAAGAGTTAAGAAGAAACTTTGCTTTACTTGCAAAGACCCTAGGGCACTAGGGCATAGATGCCTTGGGAAAGGGAAGGTCCATTATATCGAAGTTGTTCCTGATAGTGACAAAGAAGACAAATCCAATATAAGTAGTGAGCAATATGAAATGGAGGAAGAACCACCAAATGTGAAATAACCTCCACCTAAATAAAGAAAGGATGGTGTAATCACCACTATGACTAGAACTCCAATGTTCAACTCATTTAAGGTTCATGGTGTATTGCAAGGACAAAAGATAATGGTACTAATTGATAGCGGGGCCACTCATAACTTTATTGATTCGGATTTGTTTGCCAAGAAAGGACTCCAAACAAGTGAACATGAAGGCTTTAGCATAACGTTGATGGATGGCTACCAAATATCGTGTTCAACAAAGGTACCCAATTTGAAAATTACAATTGGTGACTACACCGTCACCTATGATTTTTCTGTTGTGGAGTTGGGTGATATCAATGCTATACTTGGTATCTAATGGATGATGTCCATTGGTAAGTACTCTCAAAACTTTCAAACGATGGAGTTTAAGTTCAAGGTGGATGGTAAGAAGGTGGTATTTGAAGGACTATCTGATGGAGCTCCCTGAGTTGTTTCAATCAAAAAGATGGAGGGCATATATAGGCATGGATATATAGCTTGGGCTGCACAATGTCTTGTCCTTCCCAAATCATCAAGCGACAAGCCTAAGTATCATCATGATGATTACAACCCATCTTGGATAAGCATAGTCTTATTTTTGGGGATATACCACCAAGGAGACCACCTCATAGAGGATTTGAACATACTATTGAATTAGAAGAACGTGCCAAGCTGGTTATCACCACACCATACCGGCATCCCAAAATGTTCAAAGATGAAATTGAGAAGTGCATCAAGGAATTACTAGAAATGGGTCATATAAGACCTAGCTCTAGTCTATTCGCATCTTTCATGGTGTTAGTCAAGAAAAAGGATGGAACTCTATGAATGTGCATTGACTACCGAGCATTAAACAAGAAAATGATAAAAAATCGATACCCAATCCCCCGTATCGATGAATTATTGGATGTTGCACAGTGCAATCTATTTCTCAAAAATAGACTTAAGATTAGGGTACCATCAAATAGAAGTTTGTGAATAGGACATCCATAAGACTGCCTTTCGTTGTCACTATGGTTATTATGAGTTTTTGGTTATGCCTTTTGGCTTGACCAATGCACCAGCCACATTTCAATCTTGTATATATCACATATTCAACAAGCAACTAGAAAAGTCTTTGCTCGTGTTCTTTGACGACATACTCATATATAGCAAGACATGGGAAGATCATTTGAAACACTTGGATGAAGTATTGGGAATCATGGAAGCAAAATCATTATATGCTAAAGCATCTAAGTGTGAATTCGGTATGACCGGAATTCTATACTTGGGTCACATTATTAGTGCTAAGGGAGTTCAAGTGCACCAAGAGAAGATCCAAGCCATCCTAGATTGGCCCCCACCAAAGACCCTCACAGAATTACGTGGCTTCTATGGGCTGTGTAGTTATTATATAAGGTTTGTTAAAGGGTTTTCCCAACTTGGGGATCCCTTATCAAGTCTCACCAAGAAAGGAGCATTCAAATGGACCAATGAGGCACAACAAGTATTCAATACATTGAAAGAGAACATGAGTAATTGTCCAATTCTTTCCCTACCTAATTTCAATCAGCCATTTGTACTAGAATGTGATGCATCGAGAGAAGGAATTGGGGCAATCTTAATGCAAAATGGGCATCCTATTGCTTTTGAGAGTAGGAAGTTGAAAGATAATGAAAGACTGTACTATACATACAACAAAGAAATGCTTGCCATAATGCATGCATTGGCCAAGTTTCAACATTATTTAGTTGGTGGGAAGTTTGTTGTAAGGATGGACCATAATAGCTTGAAATATTTCTTGGAGCAAAAGGACCTCAATGAACAGCAACAAAAATGGGTTAGTAAGATCCAAGCATACGACTTTGATATTGAGTATATAAAGGGAAAGAGAAACATCATGGTCGATGCCCTATCCCGAAAACTAACTATTTGCTCACTATTTGAAGTTTCATCTGATTGGAAAGCACATTTACTAGTAGAGTATTCAAAGAACACTTTTGCATGTGAACTATAGGAGGGACAAGTTCACAATGACCAATACAAAGTAGTGGATGACATCTATTACAAAGATCATATCTACCTAGTGTCAGAATCAAAACTAAAAGAGAAAATCTTGAAGGTCGTTCAGGAGACCCCATTGGCAGGACACCCGAGGTACTTTAAGACCTACAAACAAGTTAGGGAAAGGTTCACTTGGAAGGGCCTCAAGAATGATGTCCTTCGATTTGTGAGGGAATGCACTACATGTCAACAAAACAAGGTAGAACATACCTTCCCCGCAGTTATACATGAATTTAATGTGGTGTGGGATAATCTTGGACCAGATTCTAAGGATTTACAAACATGAGTTGCATTAAAACGCACCCCATAATCATTAAACTGCAACCTCACCACATTACTAAGAGACATGGGCCATATTATAGTGGTGCAGGGAGTTTAAACTAGGGTGACATCTTATGGGTGCCCTCACTAGCATTACACAAGCCCTTGGACAAGACCCTCCAGCTGTTACTCTACTAGTGAAGATTTTGATTTATAATTTTATTCTACCACATCAAGAAAATTTATATTGAAAGTTGAAATAGTAGTTGAAAATTAAATGGGACTAACATTATGCTAAACATATAAGGCCAAATGTTGTTTCTTTTGAAAGATTCAAACCCACAAAAGCACTCAAATGTCTCATAAACTTGTTGATAACAATACTTAGAAGGTAAAGAGCAGATTAGAATAGGCTTAAGTTCTTTGAAACACTCCAAAAATATCAATCCTATAAATTTAGCATCATCTTTACAAAGAGGAATAACAAAAACTTTGGCCAAATATATCTTAGTGTACACCCTTATCTGTTTTGGTTTCAATGGCTTCCTTTGAATGGTAATTGAGAAGGTAAACTCAGAATAATGTAACCAACTTCTCTCATATGCATCTCCTTCTAAGAAACTAGAACTTTTATGATTAGGTGTAACTTAATTGCAAAAGTTTGAGGCATTCCAATCCCTATTGGAAAAATCTGGAATAAAAAGGGTATTGTCATGCCATATATGATTTAATTCCCTCTTCTAAATTGGGGGAAGGGCGAGACGACAATTTCTTATCTTCTAAAGGTTGTATAGAATCACAAGAATTCTTCCTTATTTCAATGTTCATTCCTTTAAATTAAAAACTATTCAATGCAACACAAAAGTGCAGCCACGAGCACCAGTGAATTAGAGCGAAACAAAGAGAAAAGGTTTGAAGCAAAACAAAGGCAAAACAACTACTATTGCAGCCTATGGGCTAGGGATTGGGTTCCTCCCTCCAAATCAGATCAGAGATGCCACTCTAGCTTCTGTAATCCTTCTAGAAACCAAGGAAAGAACAAGCAATATTGTAGGAACTAAAAGAGCAAAGGAAGAAGCACAATTGGAAGAGCAGACCCCCATTACACAACCATCTCCTGATCCAAGGGAAGGAGCAAATTCTAGAAAATCTGTGTGAATGTGGTCAGAGGAGATAGCTCTTGGACTAGCTACCAATCTAGGGACAAATTAGCAAATGTGCATGAGTGGGGTGACAAACGATTTTCAAATAACATGTTGTGGCAGGAAAATTTGTTTCTAGGCAAGTATGGCCCTCAAAGACCTCCTACAATTCCTTTTCATAAGGAATAAGGGAGGAGGACCTTGAACAAAGTGGAGCAAGGTGAAGAAGGGACTCTTGAGGATATTTCAAACTTTCTTTGCATCAAATTACCCTAGACAAATGAAAGTTAGCACTCTCATATAGAGCCCTAATTGGGAAATTTAGTGGTGCTTGGCCAACTAGGAACATAATAAAAAATTGGATCAAGTCTTCCTAGGGAATTGTTTATCAAACCAAGTTTTCTATCTGAGGGCTTCTTCATTTCAAAATGCCCTAATGAAGAAGACAGGGAAAGAATATTGTCAAGTGGCCCCTAGATGCTAGAAGGGGCTAAATTGTTTCTTAAGAAATGAACTCCCAACTTTGACTCCACAAATTTCTTGATCCCAGAGGCCCCAACCCGGATTAGACTTTACAATCTTCCAAAGGAATATTGGTACTATTCCATTCTAGAGCAAATTGGCACCTCTCTTGGAAAATTCATGAAGTGTGAAGATGACATTATCAAAGGTAAATCAAGAGTTTATGCCATAATTTTCATTCTCAAGGATCCCTCTCATCCTCTACCTAGAAGCATCCTATTGGATTCAGATTTGAGTTCTTGGTGGCAATTAGTAGAAGCAGAATTCAATTATGCTTTTGTAGATTCTGCAAGTTGCAAATTCAAACCAACAAGAAACATGGACAATCAAAAAAGCATTCTAGATACTTCTCTTCAAGAGGACATAGACAATATGGAGCTAAGAGAATCTAATTCTGATCCACCATGTCTTGCTAGGGATATCATCAATCCCCACCTAGCATTTGAGGCTGAGGAAGAGTCACCCAATATCTCCCCTCTATTAGGCCAATGCCTTGACATGTATGGCTAGGACTAACAAGATCTTCAAGTTGGGGAATTGGAGGGAGGAGAAGTTAATGAGCAAGTGGGGGAAATGGATAAGCTAATTTCTACAGAAATATGCACAATCTATCAACAAAACGTAGATAAAAATAAAGCCAATTGTGATCCCAGGACAAGAAGAGGTGAAAAATCCACAAAAGAAATCACCCTAGATCACAATGTGTTCCAAACTTTGCAAATCAAAGATCAAGGTGAGGGGGAATGTGCTCCTCATAGTTACAATGAAGGAATGTTATGGGTTTGAATGCCCTTGATAAACAATGCTTTGTTAAGCCTCAGCTTGATCTACAAAAAATGGATGGCATGTTACTTCAAGAAACTAAACTAAGCATAGGGGATGTAGGTAAACGCACTCAAAAATGGTATAAGTAGAAAGGAATATTTGCCTTTGGCGGCTAGGCTTCAAGAGGGTTTGGCATCTTATGGTTCAATAGATCTATGAATGTCAACCCTCTCAACCAAGGGACAAATTGGCAGCTATACCAAGTAACAAGTTCCAATTCTGATCTCATTTTTTTTTTCAACATATATGGCCTTATTTCCCCTAATTAGAAAAAAGTTCTTTGGGACACTATTTGTAATGGATCTCGTCAAGGAGGAAATGATCATTCTTCGGGGGGACTTTAATGCGGTTCTCAACATTAGTGACAAATGGGGCTACCTTAATAGGATTAATCAGTCAAAACAAGATTTTACCCCCTTTATGGTACAAAATTTTCTCATTGACTCCAAACCAAAAAATAAATTATCCAAATGGAACAACAAAAGGGTGGGCTCTAGCAAAATTTCTAAAAGGCTAAAGCACTTCCTCCTATCCTCGAAATGGATCTACATGAACCTTATTACAAAAAGTGTTACCATCCCAAGCACTGGATATGATCATTTTCCTATCCTGCTCTCTTTTTCTTAGGACTTCCCCAACCCCAAGTGCCCATTCAAATTTGAGAACATGTGATTGAGAGATGACACCTTTTTAGATTTGTTCAAGGCCTGGTAGGATGCCATACCAATATCAAAGGAATCAAAGTGCTCTCTTTGTTCAAGAAATGAGTTGCTTTGAAAGCAAGAATCAAGGAATGGAAAAAAAACTGTTTTAAGAATATCTTCATGAAAAAATAAAGAATTGAGGGTGAGATTTCTACATCCAATGAGGAAGTGATAAAGGGTGGGATGAACCAAGATCAACACAAATAGGAGAAATCCCTTTTGACCAATCTAGTGGATATTTGGGCTAAGGTAGAAATATATTGGAAATAAAAGTCAAGGGAGATTTGTTTAAAAGAAGGTGACAAAAATTCTAAGTTCTTTCACAAATCCACAAAATTTAGGAGAAGATCGAATAATATCTCCTCCATCAACTTGGTTGGGGGGTTCAAATTGACTAAGCAAGAGGCAATAAGGAAAGAAGTGAGGTATCCTTCTTCACATATATGCTTAGCAATAGGAGAGGTTTCAAGGCTAGGGGAGCAAAATACCTTTATGTGGTTCACTACCATAGTGTTTGAAATCAGATGCTAACGACCCCCTTTACTGAAGATGAGATAAAGCTAGCTCTTTCCCAAATGCATGTAGACAAAGTATCCAGACCAAACGGTTTTTGTATGGCCTTCCTCCAAAATTGTTGGCACGTAGTGGGAAAATAAGTTCTTGATGCGTGCAATGAAACATGGAGATATAGGAAGCTTTTAAAAGCACTTAATTGTACTTTCCTAATGCTCATTCCCAAGAAATATTCCCTAGAAACATTTGCTGATTTTCAGCCAATCTCCCTTTGTAACACTTTATACAAAATATTGTCCAAGTCTCTTGCCAACAAACTGAAAATGGTTCTCCCCTCTCTTACTTCCCATTAGTAAAGTGGCTTTGTTCCTGGGAGGGTGATATTTGAAGGGATAATCACTACTCGTGAGGTTATTCACTTCATCTCTAACACAAGCAACAAAACCATGGTGATAATACTGGATATTAGTGAAGTATGTGACAAAGTGGATTGGAGATTTCTCGTGAATGTTCTTGAGCAATTTGGACTTAGCCAACATTGGAGAGAACTAGTCTTTGAGTGGATCATACCCCTCAATGCTCAATGTTGGATAATGGAGGCCTCGAGGGGTTCTCCCCCACCAAAGGGACACGCCAAGGTGATCCATTATCCCCATATCTATTCATTTTGATGATGGAAGCACTTGGAAGACGCTTTATACATGCCAAGATCAAAGGCGACAAGAAAGGCATTCAAGCAATTGAGGATTTTGAATCCTTCACTCATATGTAATTTGCAAATGACACAATTTTATTTGGTGAAGCCAATATAAATGAAGCACACACCATCAAGAAGATTCTTTCTTCATACTTAGCTTCTTTTGGACAATAGATAAATGAAAAATCTAAGGTGTTTTCATCAACATCTCTCCTAAAGAATTGCAATATTGCTAGGCTTTCAAAGAGGAGCACTTCCCATTAGGTAACTTGGACTCTCCATGTAGTGATGCTTGCAAATCATCACTCTAAAACTCCCTCATTGATACTTTCAAATCCATATTGGCTTCATAGAGGGGTAAATGGTTAAATTTTGTAGGTAGAATCACAATGGTAAAATTGGTATTATCAACTTTACCCATCTATGTACTCTCAGTACTCAAAGCACTAAGTAGTATTATGGAGGTTGTTGACAAGGTCATGAGCAATTTCCTCTAACATGAGGCAAAAGATAAAAAGAATCACCCCCCCCATCACCTAAGACAAAGTATGACCACCTAAAGTAAATGGTGGCGCCAACATTCATAGCCTACATCACCATAATTTGGCCATCAAAGTTAAGCTTGTCTAGAACAATTTTGCAAATGAAGATTATGTCTAGAGAAAATTCATGAGAAAGGAATATTTGAATTTGATGGAGGATGATAGAATATTCACCACTCGAAACCCTTCCAAAGGCACCCATGTATGGAATTTCATAATGAAGTGTCGACACATAATTACTGATCACCTCTCTTGGGAAATCAACAATGGAGAAAATGATGACTTTTGGGAAGACTCATGTTATTCTCATCAACCCCTAAATACAAGGCAAACCTAGCAAATATAAAGTAATCTCTCTCTTGCCGCTAGGGGTCCAAGGAGGAAAATTATATGTAGACACACTTTATGGATAGAATTAAGCAATGTAGATGGAAAGACACCCCAAATGACATTACCCCTCATGTACAAGTGGAAGCTATCAAGTCCATCTTGAGGGAATGCAAAGCAAAAATATAAGTGGAAAGGAGGATGAGCTCAAAAGGACCTGCTCTAACAGTGGATCTTTCTCAATAAAAATTGGTTAAACATCTCTCTTGGCATGCCCTAGAAACCCTAATTGGCCAACAATCAACTATTGGCATAAGGATTTCCCACTCGAAGCAAGTGCCTTTGCTTGGGCTGCCATCAAAAGAAAAGTTTTGATAGGGGGCAGACTCAAAAAAATTGGCTTCTCAAATCCCTTTCGTTGCTCCATACCCATGCAGGTAGAGGAAACCAATGAGCATTTGTTCTTGAATTGTCCCTTCACACAAAAATGTTGGATGTGACTGAGTGATCAATTCAAAATCAAACATGAACTTCCCAAAGTCCCTTCTACAATTATTTAAAGATTGGCCTAGAGGCAAACCCAAAGCCATTTTCTCCTACCTTTGGAACACTAGCCATTCTATGCTAATTTGGCACATATGGAAAGAGCAAAATCAAAGAATTTTTCAGTATAAAGATCAAAGCTTGGGCACAATCATCTTAAAGTTGGAAATAGTCATTTTGGAAGTTGAATGAGCAAAGTCTCCTCCAAATCTTAGAGGAAGTGACTCCTCACATCATGGGATAGAGATATGATTAGACTATGGGATAAATTTGCTCTTCCCCCTATTTATGGGATTTCTCGCTCTCATTCGTCTCCTTGGGATTGATCAAATGTCAAATGGAATCCTCCTTCAAATGGCCTTTGGAAACTAAATTTTGATGGTGCCTCTCATGATAACTTGAGACCAGCCAAAGCTAGTTGAGTTATCTGTGACTCTTTAAGGCAATTTGATCAAGGCAACTTCCAAGAAGCTCAAACCAAACACTCTAGGGTACAACTGGCAAAGCCCTACAACATCAAAGACACCATCATTGAAGGGGAATTAATGGCCATCACCTTATGAATCAAGAAAAAGCACTCAATGAATTGGAAGATAAATACTATACTTAAGGATCCTTGGTCTTTTCTCTCCATTAATCACTACTTTAGAGGGAAATAAAATTGTTGATTTCTTCTCTAACCAAGGGATCGATCAAAGTAAAGAACTTATAATACATGACAGCATGAATAAGTGGCTGAATCTTTGTGGTCTTTGACGTAAGGATTGTGATGCAATCCCTTCATCATCATAATCATTGTAACTGCATTCAAAGGTGGTGAGAGGGCTTAATGATATCATTTGTTCATCAACCCCCTCGTCAAGACAGTACTTCCAGTTCCCATTATTTCACATACTCTATGGTTTTATTACCTGCCAGCTCTTGGCGAAGGCATTCCCAAATCATTAACTTCTACTGCTGTTTCAGTGTTAATATCCATGGAGCCAAATTTTTTTTTGGGAAGGAATGTTCGCTAGATGGCTTTCATTGACAAATTACTAAAGCTAGAATGCAGAGAGTGTTCTTTTTTCAAACTGGTGATATGCTGTATGTGATCAAAGAGGTGTTTGGTGGTGATTTTGTGGAGGGAGCTGTCAGACATTGGGTAAATTCTGAAATTTCTTCTATGTTTGATAGCAACGTCTACTGCATAACAAGGGCCAAAGGATTAACTAAATCTCTGGGGAAACATAACATCTGAGATAAAGTTCATTCTGATTTTGTTGAAGCCATAGACAATGCTTCTCCTGTAAATCTCTCATCTCTTCCGATTTCTGGGTATGAATTCAGGAGATTGGCCTCCATCGGCACTATCAGAGGCATTGAAGCATAGCTGGAGACTCTCATCAAGGAGATGACCACTATACAATTTTCTCAAAGGTGCTAAGTGTGATATCCTGTACATCCAGTGTGTGGAGGTTCTGGAATTATGCAGGCTGGAGAAATCCTTCCCCTTCGAGGAGAGATTCAACTTGACCAAGGCAGAGAAGGCAATTAGCTTCGTACAACACTGAACAGGACTAGTGAAATGTGATGATGGCACTTACAGTCCCAAGTTCATCAAAATGGAATAGTTTCTTTATGGGTCTGTTCTACTAGATTTCTGGTTTAGGAATATTGGTTTAGTAAGTTTTTATCTATAAATGTTATGTCTGGGCTTGAAATGATTCATATGTTTTTTGTAATCGGACTGGTTTGAGCATTCTCACTGCTCAATGTTCTCCTTTACTGTTTGTAGCTGTATGCTGTAATCTTCTGATATGTAACTTTGAACAGTATATTATCCTGCCAATAGTCATGGCTGGAATTTTGCAATTTTCTCATATGATTAACAGAATGGGAGATGGCCCTGAGCCCTCACTTAATCTACCAAAAAGAAAAGTGCAGCCAAGAAGATAATACTCCAGAGAGAAACCCACAATAAGACAAACAGAAAAATGCATTACAAAGAAAACATTCAAGAAATTCAATATGCAGAAGTATTCCTTTTGTGTTTTGGCCCTTTGGGTATAATGGAAAGGATTTCACCAGGAAAAAAATTCTTTATACTGAGCAAACTGTGTTTGGGATTTAGGAATATAAGGAAAAAATGCTTCAAAACCCTCATGTTATGCCTGCTCACCATGAGAAAAAGGCTGAATAGAAGGTACAGGAGGACCTAACAGGGGAAACGGAAACCCCTTAAATAGAGAAAATTAGACAAGGTGCACATTTTTCAAAATAATGATATCATCTTTACAATTTCCTGAAGAAAAACAAGAAATCATTCAAGAAAAAACCAGAATATGTAATGCCAATATGCAATTGAAGGGGATGAGCGCATTACTAGAGTCTTGAAGTGCAGAGCCTTCAAAAGGCCAGAAATAAATGGGAGTTCAAATGGGAAAACATAGTACCAAATTCAAACTGACATTGCCTCAAGAAAATTATACGAGCAATAAGGATAATCCAAAAACAAGATAATTGAAATATAGTTCAATATACATTGTTAAATACTCAATCACCAAGCTGCACCTGATGAAATATAGAAGCCACACAAAAAATCTCAAGGAAACATTCAATAACAAACCATGAGCATTTGGCAAAAATGTTTCAAATGAAGCTCTTGAAAGCTATGTATAGAAGATGGAGAAATAAATATACAGCACCCACATAATGATCAGAGAAATCAATACTATAAATTTGACTTTGGTTACCAAATAATGTATGTAATACACAAATTGAATTCAAAAAAGAAGGAAAAACTGGACTCTAAAACATGTTTCAATGTGTAATGTCCCTTTTTTGAACATTTATAATTTTTTCCCTAAACCAATAATTCCAACTTAGAATGATAATTGCCAGCTCCTTGCATTGGTTTTTATGACATCCCCTAGTCAATGATTTAATATGCAGCGGTCTGGGCATTTTGGTGGGGCATGACAGTCCACACTTCCCAAGATTGCTTGTTCTCAAGCAATTCTAATTTGGGATGGTCGTGCTCAAGATGACTCTCAATAGGAAATGACTCATGCAAGAACTCCTTATAATATTCTTTATGATATGCATGACATAAAAGTACATTCTTTTTTCCCTTATCAAGCCAGGCAATCACTACGCCAAAAGCTCGAACTGATGGTGAATGGCACCCATTGGCATTAAGAGTGGGGTTTTCATCCCACCAAAGTGCCAACCAGGCCAGCCCCCTCGTGGACCCGTGGCTATTGGATCCACCATCTAGTTAGGGTAAATGTCCACCAACACAACGAAGGAACATCCATCGGGGTTTTGGCCCCACCATTTGGTTTGGGTACATGCCCGCTAGCACGATGGAGGCACATCCACTGAGGTTTAGCCAACATTCTATTTTTTGTCCAGCAAGTACATTACATACCCACCACACTCCGT
>VDFB02156210.1:0-18827 GCA_007258455.2 Sequoia sempervirens | reverse complement strand
CTCTAGACATAGGCAACTCAAAGCTGAACTAAATTAAATACAATTACCACATCACCTAACACAAAGGTTACAATGCTTCTAGAGTTAAATAATCAATTACATCACTGATACAAAAAAACTGTTGACTTAAGAGAAGTGTCATCACAATGTCACATGGAATATCCTGGTAAGTCTTCTTAGGTCCCGACCCCCATCTTGGGATATCCTGGTAACCTCTAACAACTTTTGGCCCCTCATGCAAACCAATGTGGAATCAGTTGCCTCTCATAGAGATGAGACAATGATCTTGCCATTCTAGGCCTTCTCATCTCATCCCAAGTCTATACTAGCCCTTGTGTCCATGAGTGAGGCAAAATTAATCTTGTTAAGTGTTTGATGCAACCTAAGCCTCTAAAAATTTATTATGTTATCACTAAATTAACTAACTTGCAAAGAGTTTCCCTAACACCACTTTGTGTGTCAGCCCTCATTGCAAGCCACTCCTCTAAGACAAAGCGTGGAATAACTCCACACCCAAGGGTACACAAGCGCGACCTAAGGAGAATGACTCCCTATACTAGACATGAAGCCCACACCTCCTATTCATGGTAACTGGGTTAAAACTAGATAAGATTAGACGCATTACCCAAGGAACTCCAAAGGTTGACTATCATAATGACAACCCATACAAATAAATGAAACCCTATCTGGAAGGCTTCAAAATAATTACTCTATTTGCACATTGACACGAATGAGGGAGAGTGCATAAAGAAAGACAAATTGATGATTAATCACCTATTTTAGGATATCCTAAATCCAAACCAAACAAGAAGATAATGCATATAATCAAGTACAATTAATTACGACTAATTGCAACTACTCCAAGGTAATAGAAATTACTTTTACAAAATCAAGAATTTAGACTAATACTATAACTCTATTTCTTCAATTACAACAAATAATTAAACAACTTGCTAGTTAGAATTATTTGACTTGAAATAAATCAATCTTAATTTTAACTATACTGAAATAATCAGCATAAATTTAACTATAATTGAATACCCGTATAATATATATATATATATATATATATATATATATATATATATATATATATATATATATACATATTTAAATATATCATGTTACATTTCACAACCAATTTAAATCCTCAACTAAATAATTCTATTTAAAAAATACATAAAATATGTATATAAATAAATTATTATAAAAGAAAATTATTATTTTAAATAATATTATATATATATATATATATTATATATATATAATATAATATATATAATATATATATTATAATATACATATATATATATATATATATATATATATATATATATATATATATATAAGAATTTAACTTTGTAATAATAAAACCCAAAGCAAAGTTATGGCGCGGGCCCCCTCCCCAATGGGAGAGGCGGTCGCCATGCATCCCCCATATGGGGTGCTACTGGTGGTGAGCAACACACCGTGGAAGATAGTGTGGTGCCGCTACACAATGCCTCCAATGGCACCGTGGGGGTGGGAAGTAGGCTACCACCCTCCCCCTCCACTCACACTTATTTTTATATTAAATTTTTGTTATCAATTTTTTTAAAAATAAAACTCAAAAAAGAAGAGAAACGTGGTAGTTAAAAATTCATTTATTTTAAAACCCATAATTTTTTCTTTCCTAGGAATTAAAACAATATATATATATATATATATATATATATATATATATATTTTTAATTTATATCTGAACAAAATTTTCATTTCATTTTTTTCATTTCCAGTCATATTGTGCAAATGAACAACAAAATTTTTGCAAATAAAATTAGTAAAATGACAATAAAACAAATGTTTTAAATTTCAGTTTGATATGAAGATTTTTGTTGGTTTTCTTTCAATTTCTCCCATTGTTTGATTGTTCTTTTGGTTTTCTTTCTTAAATCCAATAGCAGTTTGCAAGATTTGAAATCATTTTACATGGGTTTTTCTTTGAATCTAAATAGCATTTCTAGATTTAAACTCTTTCAAAATGAAACAAGAAAAAAATGAAAACAAAGAAGAACTTGGTGTTTTCTCCCCAAAGCTTGAAGACTAACAATGGTGATTCCAAATCCTTGTTCTGATTTCAGCTCCACCAAGAAATCCCCTTCCTTCTTCAAAATTTTCAAGAACCACAATCCAAATCCTTGCTCCTTTTTTTCCCACTATTTCCAAATTAAAAATAAAATGAAACTCCACTTCATAAAGAGTTTTTCCCCAAATTTTTATCAAACCCCCAAAAATACTCCACTCACCAAATTTATTGAATATTTTATGGATATTTCCATTTTTAAATTTTAAACAATTCTTATTTCAAATGATATTTCATGCATTTTCAAAAATTTCATTTAAACACAAGAATTTCTCATTAATTAAATCAAATTAATCCATGAAATAAATAACATTTCAACCTTGAAACTAGATATGTTAAATCATCATTTTAACCATACCCACCATTTAATAGCCTTTAAAATATGAAATGAAATAGTTAACCAAGGAGGAAAGAACCAAATCAAAACGCTAAACCCGACGACAACTATGACTAGGGTGACGACTTGGCACGAAAAACCTAGCTACTATCTCCCAATCGATTACCGTTGGTCAATGGACACGCTCAAACCTGTGAAATCAGGTGGAGTCGATGTCCTGTACCTATCAACCTGCGAGCAAAGAGCATATCGAACATGCAAATATATATATATATATATATATAATAAAACACACCGTGAAGCAGAAATCTCAGAATCGTAGGGCGCTCGCAAGCGAGTGATACAATCTCGTCCCCTTCACCAATACAGACTTTAAAACTGACGAGTCTAACAACAACAATATAATTAAAGCATAAAGCATTTTTAATTAAATAATTGCTACGATAATTCAAAACATGCCATAATGATAACATCTAAATAAAATCCCATCACATCAAAATATAATGTTTACATCGCTTAACAGATAGTGGTCAAAAGTAACCAAGTATCAAATCAAAGTGCTAACAGAAGTGAAGCATACATAAAAAACAATGATCGATCAAAAGAGAAAATGGATGAGTGCTACATCAATGGTAGCTTCAAAGTGCTTGAAAATTGCTTTGACAAGATGTTGTAGAATGCTTGAATGCTTAAGTGAATAGGTGGATAAGTGAACTTGATGAATGGGTGTTAAAATGAGGTGGAAATCACATATTTATACAATTCTTGTGCCTTAGTAACCCGTTCATACCTCATCACAAGCTAACATCAAGTGTTTTTGAATAAAATGCCGAAAGGAAATTTAAAATATTTTGAATTTGGGGCCAAGGGGGACTCATTCGCCACCCATGGTGAATGGGTCCCACCTAGGACCTAAAAACATGTGTCAAGAAATATGTTGTATTTAATGTTATTTGTCAAGATAACATTAAAAAATATAATTAATTACAACTTATGAGGGCATAAAGAGACCAAATTAAGCATGAGAAGGGTGTAAATAGTGAAAACATGCCTAAAAGAGCTGAAAGCTTGTTACAAGACTCTACAACACTTCAAAAATAGGACTTGTTGATGTTTGAAAAGGTGGTTTTTAGGTGAATTGCATTAAATAGAGTCTAGAAGAATGTAGAAATGTCTTACAACACTTCACAACACCTTCACAAGACATCATTCTTTGAGTTTTATACCTAAATAAGCATGTTCAAGCCATGATACAATAAAAATCAAAGCAACATAGTCTCCAACACCATGAAACAAGACCTAAAAAGGCCATGAAAATGACAAGGACCATTTTTCTATGACACAATTTGATTTAAACTAACACTATTCTAATTAAATAAATCAAACTTTATTTAATTAAGTCTAAAATCATTATTCTTTCTCATTTTGATTTATTTAAATCCTAAAATCTAAATCAAATTGTCAAATCAGCTTTAATCTTCATCAAAATTAATCAAATCCTGATTATTCCTAATCTTAATCACTCAAATCCTCTAGCTTTTGTAACTTACAATAAATCAATTTATTTGATTTATTAAATCTCCATTTTCAATCAAAAAAGGCATCAAAGATGGAATATTCCTCAAATTCAAAAAGTCCCTCCAAAAGGACTTGTCCTCTCCAACAAAGTATTTAAGTTTCTTACATGTCATTTTCCTTGAGCCAAGTGGCATTTAACTCTTCTTACATCCCCCCTAAACATGTCACTACTTCAAATTCAAATTTCAAATGCATGCACATTGATCAAAATGTGCTCAACTTCCTTCCATTGGCATCTTGACAAGTGACACAATGCCATTGGTCCATCTTTATTCCCACATTCATCCTATTCTTCAATCCTCCATCCTTCTTTGTTATAAATAGAGGCCTCCTCTATTGCATTTGATCATCCACAATCAATGTAAGATCACTATGCTCATTTGGATCCATAATCTTAGGCATTTTCATCCATTTTCATCCACATTTCATCTTTCATAGCTAGGTTATGGAGGATTTTCATCAAAGATCATCAAAGCTTGCAAGGAATTGGGAAAGGGCTATTTTCCACATCAAAATAGCACCAATTCCCCCATGGGATTGTGGGTTTGAGTGTTTTGGATAAGATTATTTAGCTTTAATTTGATATTCTCTCTTGTTTTCTTGTTCATTTCATTTCAAATGAATCATATGGGGAATGTTGTTTCTAGCTTGCATATTGGACTAATAATGTGTTTGTTCTTTGTTTTTGTGCAGGACTAGGATCACCATTCACATATATGTCCAAGTCTAGCATGCCAAAGTTTTGACATATAATTAGTCTGAGCAATAAAAGCATGAGAGAGTGTGTATTCATCATTAACAAAACTCACAAATTTAAATAGACTTTCTTCATGATCAACTCTACCAATAACAATTATATTGCTTGGGTCTGTTCTATCTCTAACAATAACTTGATCAGCAGTGACAAAAAACTCGTATCTAGCTTGAACTATTTTATATACTGAAATAAGATTCACTCCTAATCCTTCAACCAGTAAAACATTTTTCAAAGACCCATTTGTTACATTAATAGTCCCTATTCTTAAAGCTGGAAGTTTCATTTTATTGCCAATAGTAATTTCTTGCTCTGAATTCTTCCCTTCATAAAAATCAATAAACAATGATCTATCCATAGTGTTGTGAGATGATGCCTCTAAATCTAAAATCCATTCTTTATTAAAATCTAAATCAAAGTATCCCCCCTTAACACTATATTTACTCTCGGGTGTAGCAATTACCTCCTCATTTGATTTCTCTTGCTTTTTTAGGGAGATGGCTATGAAGCTATGTCTATCCTTTTTCCATCCTTAAGCCTTTCTTGCTTGGTCTTGTATTGATTCCTTTCATTGTACCTCTTTTTCAAACAAAATTTCTCCATGTGATTCTCACCTCCACAATACCTACAAATAATGGGTTTTCTTCCAACTTGCTTTTCTACACCATCATTTCTAGAAAAATGGTTAGAGCCTTCATTATTTAAAAATTTATTATTTCCTTTCCATTCCTTCTTTCCATCATTTCTAGAAAATTTACTTTTAGCTGCATATGCATGATTATTCTTAATATATCCTTCTTTAATAAGCTGAACTTCTTCATCTAAAACAGACTTGCAAAATTGATCAAAAGTTTGCTGGGGGGTATTGGTATTTAGTTGAAGAAACCTTTTCCTTGATTCCTTAAATATCTTGCATGGCTGGGGAAGCTTATTTTCAACCATTGCAATCAACTGAAAATATTTTTTTGCATATTCAACACCTATTTTCTTCAACTAAGCATTTAAAAAAGTAACTTCATTGAAGTAATTAGTTATTTTTTCAAAATTATATGGATCTAAGTTCAAACTTTTTTTCTATACTAAACATGCTAGCAATTGCATCTTTATAATCTTTTTCTAAATTCTCCCACAACTCTATTGGATTATTAATATCAACAAATCTTCTATTGAGATTGGGGATTAAAGATTTACCAATAATACCTCTATCTTGCTCCAACTTGCATTTCTAGAACTCTTTTTCTTTTTAATTTTTGGGTGAACTCCAATTTCATTATTCACTATACTCCATAGAGCCTTTTCCCTCAAAGCATTCTTGACTACAATCTTCCAATATGCAAAACCACTTCCATCAAATGTTGGCAACACTTCATTTGTAGAGCCCATGTTAGCCACAAAAAAACTATCTTCAAAAAAATATTATTCCAACAATATAACAACCCTGCAAACAAATCACTCTAGCAATATATTTCTAGTTGAACTTGGCTCTGATACCATGTGAAAATCATACCCAAAAATCAAAACACAATAGAACAACAGTAATAAACTAATAAAACAGGGCAAAACAGAGTTGCATAACTCAGAAAAATATATTTGTCTAGCATGAATTGCATTACACTCAATCCAGATGTTGTATCCAGTAGCTGTCCACAATCACATGTATATATATAGCTATACAATCTTTGAAGCCTGGAAGCTTCTAGCTTTCTAGAAAACTCTAAAAACTGGAAGCTTCTTTTTTACAATTTAGCTCTTAGAACATTCTTTTCTAGAACAACTCCACTAATGTTCTAGCTTATGGAAGACTCTAGAAATATTCTATCATTTTCTAGACAATCTTAATTATCCCTAACAATTTGGAGGCTAAGTCTGCGTCAATTGGCATGGGTTTGTTTTAGTGAGGCACTGTGGCAATTGAAATCTTTCAGGCCTGGCTATTTCATTGAGGCATGGCATTTGAAATTGGCCAGGCTCGTGTGGAAATAGGTGTGAAGGCTTGATAGGGGTGGGATTTCCTTGCATTTGAGTCCTATTTTATCCTCTATGTGTGCATGATTTTCTAGCGCATTAGTTTGGATTTCCTTGGCAGGCCACAAAATTTCTTGGATGAGTTGCATTACTTTTTCCCTTGATAGGCCACAAAATTTTTGTGACAGACATCAAATTTGCACATAGGAGAGGCATCACTATTCATCCTCCAAAAAATCCATTTTTTGGCCTCAACATTTTCCCTAGGGCTTATGTCAGTGCGGGAGGGGGGAAGCGCCACTATTCATCCTCCAAAACAAGCCATTTGTTGGCCTCAACATTTGGGCATCAAATTTGCACATAGGGGAAGTGTCACTATTCATTCTCCAAAAAAATCCATTTGCTAGCCTAGCATGTCATTAGGGGAGGGGGAGGCATCACTATTCATCCCCCAAGAAAAGCCATTTGTTGGCCTCAACATTTTCCTTAGGGCTTATGTCATTGGGGGAGGAGGAAGACTTTCCAAAGTTTAATAAATTTCAAAGTGTAATAAAATTTGCATCATAGTTTGAATCCGATTTTCATTTTTTGCAAAAGTACATATTTTTCACCACGAATCCAAAGATCATATTATCACACTAATTCTATAAAGTGTGTGTTTATGCCTCTTTTGGGTGAGTTACAATCACTCCTATAAAGTGCCAAATTGGGAGAAACAAATAATCAAGTCCCGGGTGTTGTGTGTGGTTCATTTTCACACTTCTTCAAGAAGTGATTTTGTGTGTTGTGTTTTCCCTTCACTTCCACACACATTTCTAAGTTCTTCATTTCTACATTTCTATAAGCAACCATCTAAGTCTACCAACATGGAGTCTAATGTAACTATACAACCCCTAACACCTTCCAATTATCATGTTTGGAAGATGAAAGTAATTATTGTGCTTAAGAACAAAGGTTTATATAGGGTAATCATGGAAGCAAAGAAAGAACCTACAAAAACTAAACACGAAGAAAAGTTTTTCAATAAGTGTCATCAAGCGTTTGAATTTCTATGTTTAAATTTATCTTCTGAATTATTATTCCATGTTGAGAATAGGAAAACATCCAACCAAGTTTGGGAAGCTCTAGACAAACTATTTGGGAAAATAGATGAAATTAGAAGCCATGAGTTGGAAAACCAACTCTTAGGTCTTAGTCTTAGGAGTTTTTCAACTTTACAATACTTCTTCACTAAATTTAAATCTTTAAAGTTGCAATTAAAAGATTGTGGAATTGACAAGAAAGAGGATCAACTAATCCTTTATGTACTTTCCAAGCTAGGTCCAATTTTTTTTGTGTTTTTATCAAATTTCTACTCTACTAAAAGGGCTCTTGGATCCTCATGGTCAATGCCCACACTCAAGTGATAACTTTATTGTTGATCTCACAAGGAAACAAAAATAAATAAATTAAATGGGTAATTTGAAGTCTACTAAACCTCAATCCCTACTTATATGGAATGAAACACATCAAACTTCAAAAGGGGAGAAGAACACTAAAAAGGATAAAGAAGTTAAGAAAGAAGGAAAAATTGACAACTCCAAAAAAGACACTCGAAGTAAGAAGAGAGTTAAATGTGCCTATTGTAAAATTCTTGAACATGATGAACACTAATGCATGAGGAAACAAATTGAGAATATACAAAAAATTGTCAAAATTAATAATATAGGGCTAGTTGATTCTATCCAGGCATCTTCATCAACTCAAGAAAATACTAAGGATACAGAGAAATCAAAGGGCAAAGCCTTAGTTGCTACAACATCTTTATCTCCATGGATTATAGACTTTGGTGCTTCACACCATACGGGTTCTTCACAGGTGGTATTTTCATCCTTAGAGCCATCCTGTGTGTCCACAATCACCTTAGGTCATGACATTCCAACATTGGTAAAAGGGAGAGGGTTTGTTGATGTTAAAGGAGGAACATTTGCAAATATTCTAAATGTACCTTCACTATCAACTAATCTCCTTTTAGTTTATCAAATAACTCATTTAGGGAAGGGCATGAGAGTACACTTCTCTCCAAATTCAATTGAGATAATAGAATTGGAAAGAAACAATTTGGTAGCAATAGTGGAGGAAAATCACCAATTCAAATTATATACCTTCTCCAATTTTTCCACAGATATTTCTCTAAAAGCACTACTAACTCATTCAGATGAAGATAGTAAATTATGGCATGAACAGTTTGGCCATCTTAACTACCTCTGTCTTGATCAACTATGATGACAAAATATAGTTAAGGGATTACCTAAGGATAATTTTTCTAAAGTACTTTGTGAAGGTTGTACACTTGGCAAGCATCTAGAGGCAAAATTTGACAAAGGAAAATCATGGAGGGAAACACAAGTTTTATAACTTGTTCACAATGATGTTTCAAGGGATCTTCCCCATCCATCTTTTACAAAGGCTAGATATGTTCTCACCTTTATTGATGATTTCTCACGTTTTACATGGGTCTAATTCCTTTGGAAAAACTTAGAAGTGTAAATGAATCTTTTCAAGATTTCAATGCTCTAGCTAAAAAACAATCAAGGAAACTCATCAAGGTTCTTCAAACAAATAATGGGGGTGAGTATGTCAACAACCATTTTGAGTAGTATTGCATGTCAGAGTGGATAGATTTGTAGCACATAGTTCCTTACACCCCCAACAAAATGGTGTTGCAGAACAAAAAATTAGATCTTTAAAAGAGACAGCTAATTATATGATTCACTCTAAGGGACTCACTCCATCATATTGGGAAAAAGTAGTCGTGTGTGCATGTTACAGACAAAATAGAGTTTCACATAAAGCCTTGAAGGGTATCGCTCCCTTTGAAGATTGGAAAGGATGGGAACCAACAATTGATCATTTTATAGTTTTTGGCTCTCGTGATGGCACACATTCCAAATGAACATCGTAAGGCTATTTATCCACAATTCAAAACTTGCATCTTTGTGGGATATCCAAATGGTGTAAAAGGCTATCATCTACTCCACCCTACCACACATTATTTGTTTATAGAGAGAAGTGTTAGTTTCAAGAAACATCTCTTGTAACTATACTTGACACTTCTCAACATATTATGGACTCACAAGATCTTGATTATAGTACTAATGATTCAGATCATTCTCAGCAGATTCCTAGAGTAGTGTCTTCTTCTTCTAGTTCTCCTAGTGATGAAGATTCATCTTCATCTATTTCAGGGATTGCATTGGAAGTTGACATTTCTAGAGTAGACTCACTCACATCTCACACTCTATACAGGGCAAATACAGGGGTATAGGATCCAACAGATGATAGAAAATTTCATGCATATTTTTAGGGGGCTACATGCCTTCTTTGATTCAATTTTTGATCCAAAAACACTCATAGAGGAATTAGGTATACCGGAGTGGGATATTTCTATGGGTGAGGTATGGGTAGGTGCAAAAAGACCGGGAGCCAATTTGTGGCCAAATTTTAAAAAAAGTTTTGAAGCTCATAATGTGAGCGCGTTATAATGTGCTCATGTTATGTATTGGTGTTCCGAGCCTAAGGCTTAGCCACAACGATCCTATAACATGAGCACATTATAACACACTCACATTATGAGGTATTAAAAGAAAAAAAATGAATTTGAAATCATTTTCATTGTGACTATGTTTTTTTCTGCCTGCGGCCAAAACCCTTCATTTCCACGCTTACATTTTGGGAGGAGCCATCTGGCAATTTTTTCATCAAATTGTTGTTATTTCGTCACCAAGATGCCGCCACATCGACAAGGAGGTCTGAAAGGTAAGGATTGCTTATTTTTTGTTGTGAATTTGTTAGTTTTAGGTTTATGATATTTATTTTTTGAATTTGTAGGCGATGTTAATGAACTTGTAAACCCTCCTCAAAATCCTCAACAAGCAAAACAACAAAAAGATGAACAAAATCCTCAACAAGCACAACAATAAAAACATCAACAAAGTCCTCAAGCTGAACAACCACAACAACAATCTCCTCCACCAATCCCTCAACATCCTCTTGGCACTCAACAAAACTTAATGATTGAAATTGAAAACAATAAAAAACAAATTGAGGATCTAATCACAAGGTTGAATGATCCAAATGGTTCAACCATAGAAAGAATTACCTTTGCAACTTCACTCAAACAAATGTTAAAACATGTAGATTTAATCAGGAAACAATTAACGAGTTGGAAAGATAGGAGGCAGGTGGCTAGGGATTATTACTGAGATAAATTATCATATAAAGATGTAAAAGATCTAAAAATTACAAATTATATTTTTGTGCATTATTCACTTACCCACACACAAATGCAAATCTTACTCTCAATGTGAAGAGGTTTCCTATCCATTGGTGTCACCACCAACAAATTAGAACCTTTTTTTGGATAAGTGGTACATGGTTTTTGATTACCCACCATGCAAGAATTGTGAAGTCCCGCAATATTTCCTGAGGAAACTATACTATGAGTTTATCTTGAAAAAATATTGAATTATTTTGATATGAGATACTTCCAGGGGAGAGGTGGGGGGTCGGCTCAAGATAGACCCAGTGCGCGTCAGGATCCTAGGCGGCAAGTGAGATGACTTCTTGCTAGGCCGCCTCATGAGCACATCATTATCCCTTCCATCGCAAAGGAGAGTGCCAAGGCAAAGACTTTGTAGGCCATAAGATCTTTGACCCAGAGTGTCATCTAGCATGCTAGCCCTATACTACAACACCATCTAGGGGAGTCTTTGAGTGGTGGGCTTCGATCCAATTTGTGTTAGGCTTGCGGGGTGACTTGTTCATATGACCCCAATGACACTTAGGAGGCAGTTACACAAGATACATCTACAACTATGGAGATGGTGAGGGCAGCTAACATTTTGAATGAGGCCTATGGCATTGATTCTCAAGTAAATGTTAGCATGTTTATTGAATTGAATTTATTAAATTTAGATTTTGAAATGCAAGATTAACTAATTTAGTTTTATGATTTTAATAAAATTTTAGGGTCACAGTGTTTATATTGGATACACCAGCCCTACACCCGCTTATTTCTCCATTGCATCTACCGTTGAGGTATGTAACTAGTAAACAATTATAAATTTATTACATGTTAATTTCATTGTTTTATGAATGGTATTCTAATATGTGATTTTGGATGTTGAATAGGCTAATGTTGGAGGTTTTGAGGGAACACCTCCTAGTTCCAGTGGATTTAGATAAACCTACACACATGTAATAGAATAAAGAGTTTAACTAATGAATTTTACTTAATAGACTTGTGTAGTTTATATTCATATAGTTGATTACGTGCATTACACATCTTTCAAAATCAAAGCATTACTTCACATTCCATAACTAATATCTAGATGTTGATAGATGACAAAATTTCAACTACAATATAGTTGTTTAGAAAGTCAACATAAGTAGTGATGCAATTACTTCACATAGCATAAGTAATAAGTAGGAGTAGCTTCCAATTTCATTTTCTTGTCATGGCATTCCATGAGACCACTTTTTATTGAGGCATCTTTTCAAATAGTTCACTGTCTTCTCTATTCTATGGATGTTTGGAAGAAATATATGAAATAATAATAGTAAGCAATAACATAGACATGACAATGAGTTGTTTGAAAAAATGCATTAAAGAAATAATGTCTCATGGTGACTTCCATCACCATGAGACCCAATTTCTTTGAGGCACTTTTTCAAATAGCTCACCTCCTTTTCTGTGATGCCACATTTTCCATACATGTCTGCAAACGTTCCTGTAGTAATTAGTTTCCTCATTTGCTATGATAAAGAAGCAAAAGGGTTAGCTCTGGCAGAAATTATGGATCTTAGGAAGAAGCATATCAAATCCATAATGTGAAGGCATAGCATGAATGAGTGGTGGTTTGAAAAATGCCTTGGAAGAGTTGTGTCATGTTGATCAGAATCGGCGTTCCATCACCATGGACCACATTTCTTCAGGCATTTCTTCAGGCATCTGCACCGCACTGCAACTGTTACCACATTTTTATGCTTGTGTGCCAAAACCTGTTTTTATCAAAATTACTCTTTATGGTACAAGGGCTAAAATGGGTGTTTTCCAACAAGGCCATATGGATGTGGAAAATCTGTCAAAGCATAATAGTAGTAAATATCATAATCAAGATTAGTGAAGCGGTATGAAAGAAATTCTTTGAAGAAATAATAATTCTCATGGTGATGGAATTCCATTCCAAATGCACCATAGGTCTATTTCTCAGGGCATTTTCAAACAACTCATTGCTTGAAGAATAGAAACCAACCCATTAGCCAAAATTCCCCTCCAAATACTTTTCAAGGTCCTCATCCTCAATTTACCAATCCATGGAACCTTCCTCCTTTTATTGCACTTTTTCATGTCCCCACCCTTCCCTCTTCCCCAAGCCATGATCCACCTCCATCTCATAAGCAAGACCAAACTATACCATCCACCCCATCCCAACATAATACCATAGAGAAGGAAATGAACTATTTGAAAAAATGCCTCAAATAAATGTGGTCTTATGGTGATGGAATGCCATGACACATTTGTTTGTAATGACATTCCATCACTATGAGACCCCATTTCTTTGAGGCATTTTTTTAAATAGTTCATTTCCTTCTCTATGCCACCACAGTTATCGCACATGTCTACGAAAGAATTTTATCAAATGGTTCACCGCCTTGTTGCTATGGGTAAAAACCTATTTAAATATGTGCTTTCTAACAAAATATGGATAGGGAAAATATTAAGCATAATATTTAGAAATATATAGTTTAATAAGTACTCAAAATTTTGTTCATTATCTCATACATTATAAGCCATGACATAGATCGCTATTGTAGTTTTCGTGATTGAATAATTTGTTCTTTTATTTTTAGATGTTACAAGTAGATACACCTCCAAATGTTCAGAGGGAAATAGAGATCAGTGTTTCATCTTCCATAGACTCCTTGATGGCTCTGACAGAGGAGGTATGATACAAATTACTAAATTTCAATTTATATTCGTTGTTATAGATGTTAGTTAGTGAAAAATCAAACCATTATTGATTCATAGTTTAATTTCTATTTGGATGGTTTATGCAGGGTTTTAGCATGCCTCAGCATGGGCATTTGAATATTTCCCTCATGGAAAGTGATCATCAAATGATGACAAGTGATTATTTTGTTAAATATATCATTTTTTACAATGTAATTTCTATATATTAATGTCTTTACTTCTTATTGTAATAGATAAGACTTGACCAAGAACTAAACCCTAGGAGGAGCACCAGGAGCACTCCTCTACTGTAACATTAATAAGTGTCATATGTATCACCATCCAATCAACAAGCAAAGGGAAAGAGTTTATTTTGAGAGCATGGAGAGCTATGAATTTTGATTCCAGAGCCCTTTGTTGTATTCCTATATGGTATTTTTATACATATTTTGTATTGGATATATTTGAAATTGTATGCCTATGTGGCATTATCATAAGCCTATATGGCTATTTTGTATGTATATATTTTATAGTTGTAGACACACAAAATATGCATGCATTTCAATCCACTAGTTTAATTAAATTACCTTCATTTAATTAAATTTAACATTTCATCCTTCAATTAAATAAATTCACCTATCATTACCTCATTTAAATAAATCAATTTTAATCACATCCTAACATTCCATCTTTCATAAATCATCTCCTAGATTCATCTCCTTCAAATTGATTAACCTTTATCTCACATCACCCTTTTAATTAAGTAAACCAAAATTTATTTAATTAAATCTCAAATTCATATTCCATCCCTTTTGATTTAAATAAAATCAAAGTATTTAAGTCAAATGGGTCAAAATAATCTAACATCATATTAACTAATCTAATCTAATCACCCATCACATGCTCTAGCTTTTCCCACTTGCACCAATAAAGCATTTTAATTCATTTATTAGAATCAACATTTTCCCTCAACAAAGCATCTTTTGAGAATATTCAAGTTTGAATTTGAAAGAAAGTTGACTTGTTCCTTCCAACATGGCAATAACTTCCCTCTTACATGTCCCCCACTTGGCATTAAAGTCGCTTTTTCTCCCTCCAACAAGCCAAATTTGAATTTGAAAAAGGCCAACCAATCTCATTTATTGGCACATTGACCAAAACTTGCACATCCCTCAACCACTCACAAGGGGACAAGTGGCTCCATCTCATTGGCTAAAACATTATTCCACATTGCTCTCTTTTGAGCACTCTTTCAACTTGAGAGTCTATAAATGGAAGCTTCATTCTTCAACAAATCATCCACAATCTTCACGCAAAGTTACTCTCTTCAATTGAGAGCTAATTTTTCCCATCTTCATAGAATTTTCATAGATCAGTTTCATCATTGAGCTTATCAAAAAGGGGTTGGGAAAAGGCTATTTTCCACATCAAAATAGCACCAATACCCCCATAAGATCAAGTGCTTGCTTTTTTTTAGAATAGAAATAGTTATCTTTGTTTGTATTTGCTCATTTATTCATCTTTTTCCTTGTTATTTAACAATGCAAATCGATTTTATGGGGATTCTTATTCTAACCTTGCATTTTTGGCCTAACAATGTGATTTGTTTGCTTTGTTCATGCAAGTTTGGATTTAGGGATCCACAATAATTATATCAACATATATTGATGTATGCTTACACAGCTGGGTGAAGGCACAATAGTGGTTTACAATTTGATGGAGGAAGGAAAACTGAGAAAAAATGACCCCATGGCAAAAAAAATTGGTTTTAAGGGGTTTAGATGAACCCTATAAGTTTAATTAGACAAGAGGAGTTGACCCGAACTAGGGTTCAAGCGAACCTATTGATGCAGGCCCACATTTCTGCCTAAAAAAAAACAAAAGGAAATTCATATTGAAGGGGTTTGAATGAACTAGAGGTTCAAATAGTTCGCCCATCGAGAACCAGGGTTCATAGAACCCCAGTTCATGATTCCCCTAATTTTTGACCTTGTTCACAAAAAAACCCTATTTTTTTACGCTTCGAAGCTCAGGTTGAGGAAGAAAATGGAGGAATATTTACAAACCCAACTAGAATTAGGTAGTCCTCGAAACGAGCTATCCAACGAATATAAATTTAATATGTTTTGGTTTTATTATGTACTTTTTTTAGTTTGAATAAACATAGTTTTTCATTGAAAATGAAGGTCTCTGTTCTGCACATATAGAAAAATAGTAGATTATAAAAAAAAATGAAAAATATGAGTGCAGATATTGAAGTCATGATCCAACAAAAAAAATTAATTTCAATATATACAAAATGTTACATGTTTTATCTGATCCTTTATGTCTGGAATTGTAATTGGTTTGAGCTTTTGAAACTTTATTAAAGAGAAAAAATATTTAATAAAAATATCTATGCGTGAGGCTTTAGATATTAGGTTACAAAATCTAAATTTGAAAAGAATTAAATTTTTTATCTTTCATGGAAAAAAACTTATGGATTCTCCCAGGGTGTTGTATTTTTAAAAATGTTATTTTTTGAAAAAACGTTTGTGGGAGATGGAAAAAAATGCAATCATTAAAATCCCACAAAAAAAAATATTTTTAGAATCCTGAATAAGGCTGGGCGAGACTCTAGTTTGCATCATCTTCAAATTCCTCCTGCAGGTTAGCTGTAAGTGCTAGAATGTGAGGAATTTAATTAAAAAATAATAAATTTCAATGTCTAAGATTTGGCCAAAATTGTAAACCACTATTACAGTCACCAGCTATTGGTGAATACAAATATTTTTTATCAAAAGCCAGTTATATTTGCATTATAAATCCATGGTTCAATAGATATGAGTTATGTGTATTCAAGTGTATACTTTATGACTTACGTGTATTCCAATGTATACTTCGTGACTTATGTGTTTTCATGTGTATACCTTGTATTCATGCATATACTTTGTATTAATTTGTGTATACTATGTATTCATGTGTATACTTCAAGGCTTAAGTGTTTTTGAGTACTTGTGCTTCCTTTATTCACATGTACATGCTTGACTTATTCATGTGTATACTTATTAATTGGATAGCCCTAACATTGATCATTGTTTTCCTTCATGGTTTGTCTTGAATATTAATTTATTGATGCTAAACAAATTCAATATTTCTAGGAATAATAGTAGAGTTACAAATTCTTAAATTGCACAAATTAAAAAGAAAAGATTAAATGTAATTAAATGCGTTGATTATTAACTTGATAATTGATTAAGAATGAGTATAAAATATATCAAGAGATGAGCCTTCTAGAATGACAACTGCTAACTAGAAAATAGGAAAAGCATTCCCAATAATTTGAAAGTAATAATCCACCCAAAATTGCAATGGGAGATAAGGCTTATTTAAGGTCCTTGAGCAATTTATTTCCTTATGCTCCCTTGTTCTTACATATCTCAATTCAGTTTAATCCAAAGAGTTCCATGAAATGCTTTATTTAAAAGAAAAAAAACACGTTTTCAATTGGTATTCCATGAAATATTTCATAAAAAGATTCCAATATATTTAATCTTTTGATCAGAACAACTCAATTAAGCAAATGATACATAATTTTTACAACATTTGCAAAACATAATATTCATAGTAGATGATGAGTAGTTAACTTCTTGACACATTATCATACAAACATTTATCTTGAATAGTCTTTAAACATTTTCACAACATAATCCTCATAGTTTAGAATGAATTGTTATGTTCTTGATCCATCACCATATAAACACATTGAAAGATGTATATGTCAACTTTTTGCAATATTATTTCTTGTATAGGAAATGGACTTGGGAGAAAGCAAGTTATAATTTATAATACAAATAAGAAATGGACTCAATGGTGGAAAATTTATTTATCACACCAAATAATAAATGTATGTGAGAGCATCACTTGTTTCTCTTAGACTCCAATTTTCAAGCATAGCAAATCATTTCATATGAAAATGACAAAATTCTTTACAACCAAAGTTGTTAATTGAGGAAAATAAACTGTTTCCAAGTTTCACCATTGTACGCATTTACAATTGGTTGTATATTGTTGTAAGGGCAAGGAGGATAATTAAAAAACATCTTGCACTTGCTAGACTTGAGGATGATCATATGCTTTTTGTGTGGAAAACTTAGACTTCTCAACTGTTGTGTGTATGTTTATCTTTTCGATTGTTTTGCATGCCATCATAAGGGTTCAAGCTAGTTGAACGTAACTCAAAGTGATTTCGCATGTTTGGATGCAAAAGAGGACCATGCCTAGCATAAATTTACTAATTGAGATGCATTAGAGTAGTTTGTTTGGTCACACGAGTTGCAAAACAAAATTTGCACCACTATGCAACTTTACACTGCTTGCATGTGACACTTTTTCCATCAAGTGAAATCTGAACACCACAAGAAAATGACTCTGAGATAATAAAAACAAATAGAGGTTATTGTAGAGGGGCCCAACGCGATCTCATAGGTTCAAATGAAGAGTTCGTAAGTGTCATGGTTTTTGAGTAATAGCATATCAAAGATTGCTGCCCTTTTGCTGTTTGGACCCTTAAGGGATTGAGCCAGTTGAACGTAGCTCAGAGCGATTCCGTGTGTTTGGGTGTGAAAGAAAACCATCCCTAGTGTAAAAGTACCCATTCGAACATTTTGGAATAGTCCGTTTGGTCACATGAGTTGCAGAATGAAAGTTGCACCACTTTGCAACTTTCAACTACTTGCATTTGACAAAACTTTCCCCAAGTGAAAATTTTCCACCATGGGAAAACACCTCTAAGATAGAAAAAATTGATAGAAGTTATTGTAGAGGGGCCCAACATGATCCCATAGGCTCAGACAAGAAGTTTCTAAGCATCACAGTGTCTGAGTAACAACTTGTCGAAGATTGCAACCATTTTGCACTTTAGACTCTTAAGGGATTGTACCAGTTGAATGTAGCTCAAAGTGATTCAGCATGTTTGGGTGTGAAAGAGGACCATTCCTAGCACAAACGTACCCACTTAGATGTGTTAGAACAGTTTATTTGGTCACACGAGTTGCGGAATCAAAGTTTCACCACTTTGCAACTTTCAACTACTTGC